>PVJX010024444.1:0-28097 GCA_004027295.1 Dolichotis patagonum
GTAATCTAGATGTCTGAGAAACTAAGTGATGCGTTCATTGATAACTACAGCAACAACCCAAGCACCATCATGAGGCAGAAAAAGCTGCCTGCCTGACACTCAGTACCTGCAGAGAGGTCAGAAGTTCAGAGGAGGAAGAGCTGGCAGGGAGCGGGGCACTTTGGGAAGGACCTGGAAGTGGAGGCTTCCTTGGAAGGCGTTGATAAAGGAATGTGTGGCCCAGTGGTTTCTGAAGAACAACGCAACTACAGATGTGCAATGTGAAAGTGTGTATCTTGAGAGTGTGGGGTCTATCTTTTTATTCCTCATACTTGTCAGGCCTTGGAAAATGGAGAAGGATATTACACAAACTAAGCTGTAGGAAGAAATCAGGCCAGGAGAATGAGAGGTTTTCCTATAAGCTTTGAGCCGAATGACAAGCAAGCAGGGACTCCCAGGGAGGCCTGGGGCTTCTCAAAGTTCCCTTGCCCCCCCACACACTTCTTGTGAATTGAGCCCCAGTTGTGAATTGGGCCTAGGCTGGTGTATCTTCTGTCATGGAGACCCATGGATAGAGAAATGAATGATGCCACATAACAGTTGCTTGGTAGGCACTTGTTAAATGAAATCTGAGTGAGCAAATAAATATTGCAAAAAGATCAAAGAGAACAAGAACTCTGGCAGGGTTTATTGCCTGAATCTCTACCTCTTCAGCTCTGATGCACATCTGCTCCTTCCCCATCCTCTCTCACCAGTGCCTTCATCACCAAAGTGTGACTTTCACATATCTCTCATCCTAGGCCACCATCCCTCTACTAGTCCAGCCCTGAACCCTTCTTTAGAATGGAGATAGGCAATGGCTCTTGACCCTGAGTGTGACTAAGAAACACTGAGGTCAGGGGAAGATGATTTTAAAAAGAAATAATTTGGAGGAATAATGTGGGAAGAGCTACCTAGGAGGTAGAGGAGTGGGTGGTGTAGAAGGTTCTGGAAGAAGAAGGAACCCCTACCATAAGAGAAGATGTGATCGACCTACTACTGAAAGAGACCACTCCTGTGAATAGACTAGGGCCAGAGTTCAGACACTTTGAGGTGGAACTGGTTCATGACGTGACTCAAAATCCCAGTATTCCCACAAACCCTAGGGACTTCCCAACAGAGACGCTGCTTCTGCCAAAGAGAGACAATTAAAACTGCCAGACAGACCTACTCATCTGTTATCTGTCTTACTTACATCCTGGGGTTCTGAGATTTCACTTGAGGGAAAGAGAGAAGAAGAGAGAGAATTCTGCTAAAACATTTGAAAAACAATTTTCTGCTAAAACATCTGAAAAAACACCAAGTTGTGGACTTAATCTCACACATGAAATGCAATGTTATATAACAAGTGTTCTGGGTTGAAGGGTTCTCATTGTGAGTTTGTACCGGAACTGGACTCAGGAAAAGAATTCAACCACAGACAGATTCATTTGGAAAGACCATGAATTGCCCATCTTATCCCCTTCTTAGGACTGGGATTATTCTCAAAATATCAAAACGAAAAGACTCAAAGCTCAGGATAAGCAAAAGAGTGAGGTATAGGTGGTTACTTTAGGGCTTATTAATAATCATTAACATTTTATGGCATGTTTCTCGGGAGCTCTGCTAAGCCCTTACATGCACAAATTCATTAATTCTCACAGCAGCCTATCAACTAGGTCCTATGTTATCATCCCTGTCCTGGCTCAGAGAAGTTGAGCAACTTGCCCAACATCACTGCAGACAGCAAGCCACAGAGCAGGGCTTTGAATGCAGCAGCCTGGCCCACAGTCCCTGTGCTTAAGCCCAGGACAGAAGTATCTTCCCAAAGGCACACGGTGAGCAGTGTAGTTGAACCAGGGTATGGGCAGCCCAGTGTCCTGAGGAAGAAAGACACTCTTCTATTTCTGAGAAGGTGCCATGTGACATAGTCCTTCAGAAACCCTCCTTGGACCCTTAAAAAGACTGACTGCACCTAAAGTTTCATTTCCTGCTGGATGCCACATTTTAGAGGGGTTGAAAGGTATCTCACCTTGAATCAATGAACAGGAGGATGAAGAATCTGAAAAACTATAGAAGGTGGATATTTCATCTAAAGAACAATCAATATAGCAAACAATTTTCTTTAGGTCTACCTGAAAATAAATTTGGCTACACTGTATGTAGTGATCTCTTTGACAAAGGAAGAAATCAAGCAAAAAATAAAAATCATTATGCTAAGAGGTAACTTCCACGTTGGGTAGAGTAACTATGAAAGCCACTTTTGACAATGATTCCACAGGTTTATAATTATAGAATGCTTCTTTTTCTTTTCAAAATTTCTAATTGAACCAAAGATGTTAGAATAAATGCAGTAAACACCCACCCCTAGAAGCATAGTGTCTTATAAATTCCTATATTCCCTGGGCTTTGTTAAGGAAGCACTAGTGTGACAGAGGCCTATGTGTGTGTCAGCAGAGGCAACATTTTTCACACTAATAGTACAAGTCAGAATAAATACCATCTCCATTTGGGAGATAATCCTTGACAGATAAGAATTGGCCTGCTTGATTAGGAATATATGTCAGGCACTGATAATAGGGAAATCCTTTTTAGCTGAGCTCCAGAACCTGAACAGTCATAATGAGACCGACTTAATGAGCCTCCTGTTCTACAACAATATTAATTATAACCCTGTCGCAGAAGGCAGCCAACTTGAGATTAAAAAGGTAAAATGCACAAGAATTGGATCACATTCAGCATCTTTCCCCCAGATACGAATAGACTTGGAGTCACATACATATGTCTCTAGCAAGTGAATGGATTTAACACTTGCTTTAAGTTGTTTGGAAGAAATGCATATAGAGTCAGTCTAAATAGTAGCTGTGCCTCTGAAGTTGGGGTTTATCTTTTAGAATGCACTTACCCCAAATCTGTCTAGTGAACCTGATTCATCTCAACTTATTTCTGCCCTGAAAAGAAAAAAAAAAGAAAAGAAAGAAGACGAAGATGAAGATGAAGTTGAAGATGAAGACAAAGATGAAACAGAAAAAGCAGACAAGCCCAACTTCACCCCTTATTTTTAATTGAGTCCCACAAATCTTTCTCCTTAAAGAAAGTAATATTTTTAGACAAAATATAAGCTGGAATATTCATCCATATAGTTCAATAAATCATTGCCAAGGACCAGTTTAGTGCTAATATTTACTGAGCCTTTATTTTTTGCAAGACATTAGTTCAAGAGCTCTGAGTGTTAAAGTTTGTTTGGTCACCACGAAACACTGGTGGTCAGTATAAAAAATGTATTCCATTCTAGGAAGCATAGCGATGTGAAATGGCTTGTCCACACCACCACGTAAGTGGAGCCAGAACTCAAACCCAGCTTGATGGACTGACAGCCATGATACGTAACTTCTAGACTATATGGTGCTCTGCATTTTTGCAAGCAACATCACTTAGCAAGTGCTGATGGACACCTCCTGTGTGCCAGGCAAAGTGCTAGGAGCTGGATACCACATAAGCACTGTCCAGCGTAGTCAGGCACTTCCTGTCTAGCTAAGGAACGGTTCCATTCTCGGCTGGATGAGCCAGGGCTCTGGGGTGGTGATGCTGAAACAGAGCCCTGAGAGATGAGCAAGTGGGAGGCAGTGAGTGGGAGGGGCCAGAAGAAATAGAGGATAGAGTTGAATCCCTGGGGGTCAGTTCAGGACAGTGGAGCACAATGACACGGAGCAAAGAGATGGTCCCGATAGAGTCAGGAGGAAGCAAACTTGCTGTAATTTGTTAAAAAATAAATCGAGCGAGAAGATAGGTCTATGCATAATATTTACTTCAAATCTGTTGACATTTTCTATTTATGTAACTCACTCAGCTTAGAGCCAGGGAACATCGCCAGTTGGACAAAGGCCTGACTCCAAGGGGTTAACTGCCTGCCAATTGATAGAAACCACAACGACTCTTTTTCTTACTAAATCCATGTTAGTGAGATTTTGATGAAGCAGAGACTCGAGTAGCTGACGAACGGCATGCTAGCGACAAAAAATGGAGCCCTCCATGGAAATGCTTGAAAGCAAAGCCATGTCCATACATGCTCAGTTCACAGGCCCAAAAGCTCACACCAACTCCAGGTTTCCTTCCAGACCATGTCCATCCCAGTTCCCCTTTCCCACAGGCCTGAACAGCCATTCTCTCCAGCCCAGTCTTTCCTGGTTCTACAGTTTCACCATTTCCACACACATTCAAATCACCCACAAGGCTTGATAAACCTTGGACAACTGGACTCAGTTTCTGACATAGTAGTTGTTGGATGAAGCTAACACCCGGTAAGTCTACCAAGTCCCTAGGAAAGTTGGTGGTCTCACATCTTGAGAATAGTTGCTGCATGGCCCCAGTCAAATGGACCTTCTTAGAAAGTCTTCCCAAGGACTCCAGCCCTCAACCTTCTCTCCATATTCTTCCTGCACTGTAAGTCAGTGGTGGTGAACTAATGGCATATGTGCCTCAGTAGACATGCAGAGACATCCCTGTTGGCCTATGACACAAGGCAAGTCACCCCAGTATTGCCCCAGCATCACTGCAGCTGCTAAGCATCCGGTAACAGCGCACTTAGGGGTCATGCCCATGCTCGGAAAGGAGCAGTGGCACCAGGCGATGGTGCCTTGAGGAGTTTGGGCACTCAATCTCTAAAAGATTCGCCATCACTGTGATAGGTTATCACACCACAAAATATACCAACTGCTTCAAGAAGGAGCCAGATCAGCAAAGGAATCTGAAGATGTGTATGGGCTCAGATGCACGCCAGCACATCAACAAAAGAGGATGCTTCACTGAGTTCTAGTCAAATCCTGCCGGGTGCCATGGCAATCTCAGTAATGACAGGTCTTCCAGCTTTCAAGAAAGGCAAAAATTCTATTTTGTTTATAAAAGTTCACAATTTACAAACTTAGTCCAAGAGTATGTATTTATTTATTTCTTATTTTTTGTTTATTGAGTGCTACGGAGGGAGCCTTGCACATGTTGGTAGCTTTAGTACTTAATGACTTGAGGCTATAGCAAAGAATTTAAAAAATATTTTCTGGTTTATTACAGAAGCATCAAAAACATCTACAAGGACCATTCACTTCTATTAAATTCTTCCAAAAACCCACAGCACCAATCTTATCATAAAGAAAACAACATATAAACCTAGAATGCAGAACATTCTACAGAATCCCTATCATTCCTCAAGGGAGTCAGACTCATTAAAAACAAGGAAAGACTGGGAGACTGTCACAGATCAGCCACCAAATGCAAATGTGGGACTCTGGTCTGGATTCTGAAGCAAAAAGAGGACATTAATGGAAAGACTGGTAAGATCCAAGCAAAGCCTGGAGTTTAACTAATGGTAATGTTAATTTTTTGGATTCAGCCAATGTAACATCATAAAGCAAAATAGGAGAAAATAGATGAGGGTTATATAAGGAATTCTGCGTTAGTTTTGTAACTTTCCTGTAAATCTAAAATTATACAAGAAAAAACTTTATTTAAAAATAAATAAGTAAAGTGTACTTTTTTATTAAAAATAAAATAAAACTAGAAAGTCTATAGGCAAAATATGACCACCAGTTTTTATCTTTGATTTTTAAAAACCACACACACAACTCAAAGTTTGTGGAGCTTTAATAAAGTTACACTTTTTGGGATCTCTGACTTTAAAACTTTAGGGTTTACACAGGAAGAGCTGAGTTCTAGAAAGTTTAAACCACTTACCCAAGATGTTATAATTGTGCAAGATATGTCTCCATGATTTTCATTTCCTATCCCATTTGTTTTTCACTTATCACCACTTCTTACTTCCTTCTAGCCTTTGTTTCCGTCAGGTATCTTGCCTTCTTGCCCAGTTTATATGCAATCCAAGGCCATACTCCATGCATTGGTAATATTTCTAACTCAGCATCTCTCACATAAAAAAATGCCTAATAAATAGTGCTATTTCTATTATTACCTGAAATAATGCTTTTTACTCTCTTATATCTCGCTTGATGTACAGGAAATGGCCATTTAATGATTAACTGTGAATCGCTTCACTTCTCTGGACCTCTGACATTCCTCATCTGTAAGCAGGGGCTGGACTCAATCCTTCCTACAAGAAGTGTAGTCCATAGGCCAGGACTTTGACATCACCTGAAGGCCCATTAGGAATGCAAGATCTTAGGCCTTGACCCACAATTTTGAATCAGAATCTACATTTTAGCAGCATTCCCTGAGGTGACTTATATTGCTCATTAAAGTTCAAGACGCATCAGAATCACCTGAGGTGCTTAAAACGCACCTCTCTAGGCTCCTCCACAGTTCACCAGAGCAGGGCTCCCTGGGAGTAGTCTGGAACTCAGTATTTGTAATGAGTGCCCAGGGCCTTACTTTGGGAAACTTTACACTTCTCTTACCATCTGGATTCCTCCTCCCCACAATGAGCATTTTATTCTCACCTCCCCTGATAGCTGCTCCCTGGCCTCAGAGCTCCAAGTGACTTGTCTTTTTTCAGATCAGAAATGCCTGCTTGGTGTGGATGATAAATTCATTCTCTGGGGGCAGAAGGAAACCATGATTTGTAGCATTTGCAAAACAGTATAAATACTCCCACCCTAGTCCATGCCAAACAACCAATATGTCACTAAACACAAAATTGGGGGGAAAGGTGTGCAGTTAGCTCTTCAGCAAGAGTGAGCTCCAACAACCGTGGCTTGACTGCTCTGTTTATCCTCTGTGTTCAGAAGCTCAGTGAGCCAACTCTGGTTCTGCTTCTTACTGCCTGGCAGTCTTGGACTCAGCACTTTCCTGAAGGCTGTAAAGGAAATCAAAGAGCTACAGGAGATTAGGCAATGATGTGGAGTGATTAGACATGTAGGCTTTAAGGGAGGTCTGGTCTCAAATCCGGATCTGCCTCTTAAAATTGTGTATCCTTGGTCAAACTGCCAACATCATTAAGGAAATTATTTTATTTATTGATTTTGTTCATGTGGTTAAATAAATATTCAGCCACATGAATGAAATCAAGTCATTTTCTGGAAAACGAATGGAACTTAAAATCATAATATTAAGTGAAATAAGTCAGAAACATGGGTTAGATACAGCATAGTTTCAATTATATAAGAAACTCAAAATGTAAGTAAATAAAAGAATTAAGGAGAGATTGTAGAAAAATAAAGTCAAACTTACTGGAAATAAGAAAAGGGGTAGGGGGAAGAGGAAGGAAGGGAAGTAAATGGATGGAAAATGATCAAGATATGCTGTATACATGTACCAATTCCTCAAAACAAATGTTAACTATTATGCATTGCAAGCATACACCCATAAAAAAATAACATGTATGCATATATAGTTCTCAACAAATACTGAAAAAAATATATTTATATCCACAAACCACACATACAGCCTTCCTAGAAGTTTTCGGTCTAGGCTCCTATTAGGTAATATTAACCTGTACTAATTTACAAGTTAGGTAATAAGTACATAAGTGTCCAGCATATTATTATTTTTATTAATTACACATATATGGTATAAAATCTTTTCAATATATTATTTTCACAATAAAGATAGATAAATCTAAAAAAGTTAATTATTAAAACATGTCATCTTATTATCCCCTGAGTTGACCCACGTTACCCTCTGAGAAATGAGGAACCACCAACAGGAATTTGGTTATTTCTGGTAGACATTGGGCTGGATGCTCAATAAAGTTTAAGGCATCTAACTGACTTTGCAGTTTATAACTGCCAAACTTGAAGGGATTGCCCTCAGCTAAGGAGGAAATCAGTTTATTCTTCCTTCAGGCCTGAGTCAGAAGTTCTGTGCTGCCATCACCACCAGAGGAGAAACAACTGAACTACTCCTGTGAATCATAAGGCAGGCTCAGAAATGGGAGTAGGGGAAGCCATGCGTGACTCCAAAAAAGAAATAGGCCAATTTTCTCCTTCCACTTGAATACTCTTAATCTGAAAGACTTCCCAACAACTGAAAGAAGTTATTCATATTTCTGTCCAAGGTCCACTCAATGTGGTGATTTTTGTTTTCCAGGTGATGTCAGGTTTTAAAGCTCTTCATTGAAAGCATTTTGGGACTCATGGGGAGCAGTCAGGCTATAAGCTGATTGTTGAGACTGTAGTCTACTCTCTGGGCCTCTGGTTCACTTGAAGCCCCTGAGAGGTGGGATGACTGCTCAAGCCTCCTAGGGCTTTGGCACTAGGTGGTTTGGACTGAAGTACACTATTCTGGCAGTGTTCTGGCCTATTAGGGTAAAAAAGAAACCTGCACATACAAATCACATCACCCCTTTGATTGCTCATTTTTTGGTCCTTATATGATATTTTTATACAGCAAATAAACAGGGAAAATGGCCATTATATTTGGTCAAATAAAATAATAAAAATTGTTAATGTTTCAGTGTTGCTTGCTTTGTAGCAGGTACCACTCTAATATATTTACAAAATATTGACTCAACTAAGGAAGATGCTATTATTTCCATCATTCTTATGTCATGGGTGGGTAAATTGAGGCATGGAAAATTTAAGTGGCCTTTCCAAGATTATGCAACTTCCAACTCACAAAACCAGAGCCACACTCCAAGCAGTTTGGCTCTAGGATTCGTCCTCTAATCAGTGTACCACACTGTTGCTCAGGGTGTATCCAAGTGTATGCCTGATAGAGTGGCCTGGTTTTAAGGAACAGAGCCAGTGGATATCACTTGATGAAGTCTAGAAACTCTTCAGAACCCAGAAGGTTCACATCTCCATTTAGAATCATTTATGCCCCTGATTCCAGAACTGACTGATATTTTTTCCCCAAAAAGATATCCAAACTTTGACATAGAGTTCCTTAGCTGTCGCATCTCCACCAATCAGCCACAGGAAGGTTTTCAAACACAGGACCAATGTGACGGTGAAGAGGGCACTTAGCAGAGGCAAGTAACCAGGGTGTCGGTCATCCAGGCTCTGAGCTCACAGGCCGTGCTCTCGGGGAAGGTACATCTGACTTCGCACTTGTAGGAGAGAGGAGCAAAGCCAGATGGCTGTGAAGGTCTTTTTCTCTCTAAAAGATGCCAAGAGTCTCCATTCTTTCTCCAGTGATAACAAATTGATGATGAAGAGATAAGGCAAATGACAAACAAGTTTCGACTGTGCTTAAAGACAGACACCAGACATGTAAATTCAAATCCCAGGAATGTGAAAGGAAGTTCTGGCATTGCCTTCCTATTTCAGCCAACACTAATCATGCAGAGGCAGTCAGTAATCAGAAGTCACCTTTGCATTTTCCAACTCTGCTCATCACAGATTCATTCTTTTAACTGTGTATGTTTACCAGAGTTCATCTCAAGCCCAGAAGAGACAGACAAATAAGAACTTTCCCTTCCATAATCCTTTACATACATTTGATGATAGAAGCCAAACATTTAAAGTATTCAACACAAAAGGTTTGAGACTTCTAAAGTTTGAGAATCATAACATATCATCAATCTCTCAAAAACATGACAAATAATCATATGTTCCTTCCCTATCACATAATACCTGATGAAGAGAAGGCACTCAATAAATATTTAGTGATTAGTAAAAAATGTGTTGATATGAAGTTCTAACAGTTCCCAGTGAAGAATCAGGCTCAATCAGGCATGGCGGTGGAGGCCTGTAATCCCATAATTTCTGGTGAAAAGCTCACTTAGGCAGGAAGATCTCAAGTTTGAGTTTAGCTTAGGCAGCTTGGTGACTTAGAAAGATGCAGTCTCAAACCAAAAAATACAATGGGCAGGGATTCACCTTGGGGTGAAGGCCCTGAGTTCACTTTCCATTCACACCAAACACACACACACACACACACACACACACACACACACAGATTGCCCTGCTCACATATGTACTGATTAAACTTTGGTCTCTTCTCTTGGTTTATCCATTATGTCATTCAATATCAGACAAGGCAGTAAGAGTTCCTCACTGTTCGCCACCAAGACCAAGACTTTAACCAGAACATCCAGTGCCCAGACTCCCCTCTTACAAGTTTTACTGAGGGCCCCAGCACAGACACCAATACCCAAAGTCAGTAATACTTGGAAAATTGGGTCCTAACAGTTGATGAAGGTGTGGTGGATTATTCCCCAGCCCTCTCCCCTATTTTGTTTTGTAACTGTATGAGGTCAGAGAAGGGGTTAATAATTCAGTTAGATGCCTCGGGGAAGGGAGGAAGGGCAGAGATTTTAGTGAACTCAGAAAGTCACAGTACAGTGGTCAGACCTACCTTCTCTTAAGAACCCAGTGTTCTTATTTTGAGGGACACTGGATTCAGTGACATAGCCACCCCGCCTAGGAGAACCTGGCTTTATGCAAACTAAGGGGCTTGAATCAACTATTTTAACTCGTATCTTTGCAGTTGTGATACTGAGAAACAGTAGACCAAGAGTTTTTTCTATGACTTTCTTTTGAACAGTGGAAAAAGTCTATAACAGGCTTGACCCATGAGTTAATTTGAGAATAAGATCTGTTGAGGTCTACGCAGAGGCACTAACTAATCTACAGATGACCATAGTTTTAGTTATCAAGGTTTCACCTAAAGGTACTGGGCAACCCTGGACTCCTGGTAGGATTCAGGAGAAGGAAATACTCACCTTTTGGAAGCTTGAGCACTTCTCATTCACTCAAAGTGGCCACCAAAGTGTCATACAAAGAAAGTGTGACTCCTTACATGAAAATTTCTAACTAGAAGTGAGACCAACCAAATTTGAAGAATCTCATCCCTAAATTTCAATTATGGTGAATTGAGAATGCACATGCCCATTGGCTAAGTCTTCCCCACCAGTTTCCTATTATTTCTCTGAGAAATAATCACAATAGCTATCATGATTCTGTCCATTATTGTATAGTTCTTTTCAACTTCTCAAACACCTTCCCAAACAGCATCTCATTTGAATCAACTAAAGTCTAAGCAGGTTTATTTTAACTTGGCATTCTTTTAAAGATTTTTCTTTTCTGAAGCCAGTTCTGGAATTCCTCTTAACTTCCTACTGTCAAGCACTCTTAGTCCTTCTCTCAGCTATCTGGTTTAAAAGAGCAAAGGGTTAGGAATAGGACTGTCCTGCACAACTTTGCAGAGTTGTGCTGCATAAACAGAAATGTTCTATACCTGCATTGTCCTCACAGAGACCATCACGTTCATATTGCAATGCAACACTTCAAATGTAGCTAGGATGACCAAGAAATTTATGGGAACTAGTAGAACTGTATTGGGTGGTACAGTTCTGGAGAGTATCCATGGTGTAAGATAAAGGTTAAATTGTGAAGCATCATAATTTCACTTTTTTTCACTTCCAAATGTGCTGGCTTCCACACATGAAATATTTCAACCTTTCAGTTTCCATATAGTGCATGTGGCTTAATGCTGAGGTTGTGTGTTGTCCCCTCAAATGCAAATATGGACCATCACAATGTGCAGTAGTAGCAACTTTATTCTTAAGAAGAGTCTAGGAGCCTTCACATCCCTGCTGGGAAGGCTCAATTCTCTCAGGCTTGTGAATTCCCCACCCTGCACCCACACAGCTCCAGGCTTCTAAAGAGTGGCTCTTTGTCCCCTTGGCTTGTGTGTCAAGGAGGCAAAGGATTCTGCTGCATGGCAATTAATCAAGTGACCCACTTCTAACTTTGATCTGGGAGAAAATAGTCAAGATAACATTGACAAGGAGAAAGTGAGGCACAGTGACAGAGAAATGGAGGGGGGATGGAAATGGGAAATACTGTCACTGAGAGAAAGGAAAAAGTAAGTCAGAGAAGGAAATAGAGGATGACAGTGTTGGTCATGTGTGTATCAAAGGAAGGAAAACCCAGTTGTCATTCTTCATTCCCTTTTCTGAAAAAAAAAAGAAGAAGAAGAAAGAAAAAGGAAATAAGATGCCACATAGCACAGTCCCTTTTCTACTATGGTTAAATTCAAGCCATGCATCATCCTTACTCCTACCAGTTTATTTGGAATAGTTTTGATAGTACCTATTCACTTCCTACTCCAAGGTCCTTGTGTCTAATTTTTATTTATATCAACAAAAGTCATACCTAATGGCAGCACTCCAAAAGATCCTTACTGAAGAAGAGGGCACTCAGAAAAGTAGGGTAAAGCCTGCAGGTTTCCAAGAGCTTCTGTAGATTGAAACTTTCTTTATGCTAACTGGAAAAGAAAAATCCACAATTAACTGCAGAGAGGGCAAGCACTAGTAATCATTTGTAATTAAATATAGTAACTTGATGGTAGAACCTTTCTGGCAGCCTAGAAGGGTTACCTCTAAATGAAGCTCTTTGGGCAATGGGTTGATGGAGGGACCCCTGAAAGAGAAGATGGAAAAAGAAATGGTATCATTTCATTCAACTAAAGAGAAATAAAGTACTCAAAACTAAGGTTATGTTGGCATTTATTTTGTCTTCCTAAAAAAATGAACTATAATGTGTGTTCCTTTTGTACATCTTAAAAACATGTTAGGGACACACTGAGCTGATAGATATGCAAAACTATGAATATTCTACCAATAATTAAGCATGTCTTCTTTTCTTGGCCCTTTTGATGACAGCATTTCCTGCACAATCCATTTTAATCCAATTCTTTGATATTTTAAAAAACAGAGATTCCTCTAATTGATTCATAAAGTTTATTTATGCAAAAGAACTGAGAAAAGTTAAGCTTAGAGATAATTGCTGGAGCATTTTTTATGAGGTTAAGTGTTGGCATTTATGGAGAGATGATCCAAAGATGCAACAAATTGATCTGCAGAGTTTCTAGCAAACAAACATGATGATTCCACTGTGTCACATAAACACACACACACACATGTACACACCCAAACACACTTACCCTCTTCACAGTTCTCAGCTTGGCTCGATTTGAGACTAAGCTATAAAGTTATAAATGTTTTAAAAGAGGAGATAAACCCTGTTGGGTTCTGTGAAATATGTCCATTTTCCCTTGACCAGACAGTAGAGTCTGCTTACATCCGTCATATGTGAATAGGTTTGCTCTCAGCTTGTCCAACTCAACCCCTCTAGAAATGCTTTGAAAACCACAGAACATCATTGCATGCTTGATTTTGCACTAAGATCTTTCAATAGGTTGAAACATGCAGCACTTAAGAGCAGGTGTACCCAGCTGCCGTCCTAGCTCCACGCCTGAGGAGGCTGCAGAGGGCATGCCATTCTCATTAATAATGCACCAGCACCATATCTCTTCCTGAAATAGGCTCACCTTGTTTCAGACAGGAGAATGGGAACAAAAGCCGGCAATATCTTGACCACTCCATCTCCTAGGAGAATGCTTGCAAAATAGAGGAAAGACACAAATGAACACTACTACACTCTGAACTCTAGAAACCTTTGGGAATCCCAAAAGTGTCTTGAAGGGTATATCTTGACCTTAACCCTGATTTGATCAGAACCTGCATTAATCCAAACATGGAGGATAATCCAGAGAATCTCTCCTATTACTCTGCATTACCAACAGAAATTCATGTATCCTGTCATGTAAATAACTAGAATGATGGGGAAGATTTCCAAATTCAGAGGGCTCAGAGACTCATTATTTTTTCTTAATTTATAAATAAAGTGCACATTTTGATTCACACTTGACTTGAAAAAAACTGAGAAAATATTATGTCTTTCTAACAAGTTGTCCCAACCACCCTGAGCAGTTGCTAATCTAAAGTGCTAAGTAACAGTGAATCACTGCAAAATCACAAAGACTTACTCTGTCCATTTGACCAGGATGTCACGTACGGTGCTAAGAAAGAATACCTCCTGTCAAAGACCACCCACGGCTTTCACTGCAGACTGTGTGTGTGTGTGTGTGTGCGTGCGCGCGTGTGTGTAAGAGGCTGCAGATGTCATGGAGGCATGAATCTCTGAACCCTCCACACCAACAGTCACACCACGTGCAGCTTTTCACATCAGACTGCCTGGCTCCAGGCCTTCAAAACTAGAAAGGGAGAATAATATAATTTGCCAAAACAATTGTTCTTTCCAGATATTTCATTCCTTTTGCACTCTCGTTGTTACTGTAACAAAAAGGCGGGCAGGAGCAGAAATTGGAAATCACAAAAGTCTTGATGAATACAATTTGCTCTAGAAAAACAATTACTAATACTTATCATGAACTACTTAACAGACCCTGGGTATGCATTATTTCATTTACATCAAGTATATGTGTTCCTGTTAGGCACACGTTTTAATCTCCCCTTGAACTTGAGGAAAGTCAAACTTTCTTCCCAAACTGAAGAGCTGGTAGCATCGAAAGACAGCATTTGAGCTGGGAATCGGCTTCTTAGCCACTCTGGTCTGACAGACACCGAGAGACTCATGAGGATGTTTTCCAACCCAGCTGACATCTGAAAAGCAGGAGAAAGTCTTTTCCATGTTACACATTTTAATGACCCTAATTTAAGATACTTATTTTCCTTTCCCTGCTTTTCTCTCTGTACAAAGAGTAGGTAACATCTCAGAGAGAGCTGTGTGGCCCAGGAAATCAAATATCAATCACAAGTGCCCATTACAAGGCCACAGAACCAAGTCAGGCCAGCCAGAAACCAACCACATTTCCTTCTTATCGAGGTTATTAGTCTGCTAGTCAGGAGGCGCAGTGTGTCTGATTTTCAACAAGATACCGTATTTGACTAGATCTCTCAGGACACTCTAGTACACGGCACAGAGAAATGCAGTGACCGGAAATGTGACAAACTATCTTCCCCAAAGACATCTGATTAACAAACTAGTGTCATTCTCAGATATCAATGCCCAATATTTTTATCAATAACCCATATGAGAAAAATCCCACAGGCATTCCCCACTGTGCTCTGAGGAAAGTCAGACTTTTTTTCCTGGCTCCTCTCTCCAGGTTTGATCTACACATACCCATGGGCCACTTGTCCAAGCCATACTGTCTCTTGTCTCTGGTCATTGACTTACGTGACTGCCCTGCCTAGAACATTCTTCTTTCTCTAATGCTACATCTTAGCTTAGAAGTCACTTTCACAAGGAGACCGTCCCTAACCAATGTCCCCCAAACCCAGACAAGATGCTCACACTGGGTCTCCCTCACATGTGTGTCCAACAACATTCCATACCACTTATAGAGCATGGTGCTGGTGACTAGTCTATGCTCTTTGTTAGACTATGAATGCCATGAGGGGAGGGTTATGTCTGTCTCAGCCCTTGCTTTATCTCTGGTATTCAGTACCACAACTAGCTTAGAGGAGGTTTTTGGTAACTATTTGTAGAATGAATGATTGAACAAAATCAATTGATGGGTTAATGACAAAATTTTTTAAAAATTAAAGATAATACTATAGGACCTAAAGTCCCAATTACCCAGGAGGCTGAGGCAAAAAGATAACAAGCTTAAGGTCAACCTGGGCAAACCAATGAGATCTTGTCTCAAAATTTTAAAAAAATAATAAAAATAAAAGAGCTGAAGATGTAGCTCAATGTGAAGACCTTGGACTCAATCCAAATTAATGCAAAAAGTAAAGAAAAGTAAAAGCGTCAACATTCTAGAACAGGGAAGTGGCTCTAACATCATCAATGTAGCTCCAACAGAGATCAGTGTTAAATAAAACACACAAGTGAAAAAACAAATCAACTTAAATACAAGGTAGGGGACACACAATTTTAGTAACACATGAAAATATGTGAATTCTGATGATGTGTTGGATATCATTGGCCACTCAAACTGATAATGTAATTTTGATATTTATGGCTAAGAGCAAAGTGTCTGAGAAGTAATGAATTCTGAAGTGCTCTAACCACACTGAGTACTATGTCTGTTTCAGTTGCTTCATCTTAATAGAGAGACAACAAAACACAACGAAGTAATCAAAATGAAGAAAGAACTAAAAACTACACTGTATAATAAATGGCCAAAGAATCTTGAATCATTCAGCCTAGACAAAATATTGGGTAAACGGCACCATCAATGTCATGTGAAGTCATACTAGACTTGTTCTGTATCTTCATTGAAAATACCACTAGCACCAGTAGTGGAAGCTATGGATGAGGGAAAAGTTTTCTAGCCCCATATGGAACTGATTGCAATGAGACATGAGCAGTTGGAAAATAGATGGGGGAGGGAAGCTCAGAATGGTTGGGAACATCCTTGTCACTAGAAGTCTTCAATTAAACAGGTCTTCAAACAAATGCAAGCCCACTTAGCAAGAATGTTAAATTGAGAAATTTTAAGAACAAATGCAGATTTAGGTTAGATAAGCTTCACCAAAGCCCATCTAGATAATACAGGAAAAAAATCTGTGGACTTCATATTACTGATATCTTCAAATTTAGATATGAGGTGTGGCAGCTGCACTGTTCAATCCCACAAACACTAGGCAGTTTTACAACTTTGCTGTTATGTATCATCTATGATTTGGAAACTCATAAACTAGAACCCAAGAAACTTGGTTTTAGTTCCAGATCTGAACTGACTAGCTGTGGATGATCATCTGGTTTGAGCCCAGTATCTTCATTTGCAAAATCCAAAAGTTAGTACTATGTGATCACTAAGTTCTTGCCATAGTAAGGTTTAGAGCATTAATGTTTCTCAGATTTGGTCTGATTATAAACCTCAGGAGCATCAAGAGAACCTGTTTAATACACAGATTTTTGAGTCCCATTCTAGATCCTGAGAGGGGCACCCAAGAGTATGAATTTTTAATGAAGCGCCCCAGATTGTTACAGGTACATTGAAGATTTAGAAATAACTCAAAAGAGTCTGTGTTCCCTTACGATCAGAACAACAGATAAGCAGAGTTTAGGTGCAGGAAGGTTAGCTTACTTGCCCACGTCTCACAGTAAAATCAGAATTGTTCCTAGAAGAAACTAATCAGGTTATTTCCTGGTTTTTTTTTTTTGAATACATGAAAACTTAAATGAGGAGGTGGGTGGAGAACTAGAATAGTCTCCAAGACGTGTTTAGTAGGGCTGGAGAAGACCCAAGCCCTGTCTGCCGTGGAAGAAAGCAGAGCTTTGTAACAATAGGCAACTGTGCGTACTACAAGTCTCCAAGGTAGCAAGGACAACAGCAGGCATGAACACCAGGCTGCAGAGAAACGTGCAGAGCAAGGCTTGTCAACAAGCCCTCGCTCCTCATCTTCACCCACTGCAAGTGGCATGAGTCAGAGTTGAAAAACTGGGCACAGGGAAAAGCAGTAGATGCCCTAAACTAATTGAAGTCTATGTTACACGAGGCCCAGAAAAGCAAGTGTTTCAGCTCATGAAGCAAAGACCCTATCACAGCAGTGCTGTTATGATACAAAAGTGCCCTGAAAAATATTTTTATTTTCCTCCCCAGTTTCAAGTTCCTGGAAAACTGTTTACCTAAACTTGCCATGAAACTTTTTTGGATTGAAGACTTAGCAAAATTGGTAAGTCTTAATTTTAATTGGTAAAGATAAGTTTGTCTTTGAAAGCTGTTTAGGCTACAAACACCAAGCAGGTGTGAAGCTATGAGCACTAACGAGTCCATTTTCTCCTATACCTTCACTTAGGTTTTCCTAGCATTAAGAATAATTGGCAAAAGTTTTGTTCTTAATCTCTGAAATACACATGACATCACTGATTGTGAAAATTCTGGTTTTGTCCTATAGCTCGTTATTCAGGCAAGCATCCTAAAATAACAATTTCATTAACTTGGCTGCTTGCATAAGACTCACTGTCTGATATTTAAAATGAAAAATCCCAGATGCTGGGATATTTGACATTTATGTTTAATAACCTCCTAGAACTCCTGCCTAAACCCTCCCCCCAAACAAATCCACAAATTCTCACAATAAATGTAAGTATTGCTTAACATAAGGATTTCTAGCTGTTTAGACAAGACACACTGGAAAGATGAAAACCCCAGATTTGCTCACAAATCTGCCCAGTATTTGGGTCTTTCACAAACCAACTTTTGATGCCTCTCTCCCCTCAAAAATTATAGAAAGGTTTTTATTTATAAATCCTGAGTACCAGTCAATCACAAAGGCATACCATGCTGAAATCTCCAATGGCATTTCCTCAAATGACACTTTCTACCTCTCAGATCTAAAGTCACTTAAATGTCTTCATCAAATCAGCAACAAAGCAAATAAACTCAAAGACACCTTCACCTAACACAAATACTCCTAATGTTGAGAAGGATAAAGAATAAAGCTTGCCTATGAAGAAAGCTAATTTCGTATTCCAACAGAGAGTTATCCAGTAATATTGCTGGAAAAATAAAAAGTACCTTACCCAGAAACAGTCAAATTAAGCAGATGGATTTTGACAGGACCTGCATAATTAAAGTTTCCATTGCAGCTTTCGAAACTCCTGTTCTGAAACCCATTTTGTCAGCCAAAGCTGAAGAATGTTTTTTGGCTCAGAACATAAAATCCAAATAGTCCCAGAGGAGAAGCTGTCTCTCAGCCTGGACATCCTCAAGACACTGCTTTTCAAAGAACAACACTTTCCCCTAGAAATGGATCTTGACATTGACATTCTCATGTTAAATTGGCCAAATTCAAACACAAGTCATCTCTTGAACCAGCAATAGGAAGATCTTTGGGCAGGCTGATTTAAAACTTTTTCCTCAAGGAAAAGAGACATGCTAATAAGAAGTTGACCATGACATGTTAGTCCTTAACAATTAAGAATCCAAGACCAAAATGCTTTTCATTAGCTTCTGCGAACCAAAGGGGCTTCATCTTTACTCATTTTCTCTACTAGGCAGTAAGATCATAAATCCAGGCTTCAAAAATCATCCATATAATAAGTATATTGGAGTATTATGAATAAATTGCCATCTACATGCAATCTAAAATCCTTTTATTAATTGACAGCTGTACTCTCCTTTTGAAGCATATTTCATTTCCTTCCATTCCACACCTATTCACAAAGAGCAGAAACACACATGAGGCACTAAGGGCCTTCTGGAGAACAGTTTCAGAGCCTCTGTACAAATCAACCTAGTGAGCGGAGCAGGGGGAAAAGGCAGGATGCAAAGCTCTTTTAGATGAGTAAAAGATGCATTCCACAATGACAATCTCCCACCTACCAAAAGAAAAAGCAAACAACCTTCTTGCGATGGGATTTCATCTTCTAGGTCTGACAGTAAGGTGTTGTGGTGCAAAAACTAGCATTATTTCAGAGTCATTCCCTTTCTGGATCTGGAAATGGTTCTGGCAGAGTCCAGACAAAGATGATTTGGCTTCTGGGGCCCCAAAGCTGGAAACTGTAAATTATTGTCTCACCAACAATGCAACAAGAAAATATTTTTGACAGATCTATTCTGCCAAGTTCAAATCAACTATTGATGACATAGGTTTAAAATTGGTTAAAAGAAATAGTTAAAATAAATTGGTTAAAAGAAATGGCACAATTGTAAAGAATAACTAGAAAGAGTTGCACCATATGAAAAGAGTAGATTTTAAATCCCTGAAAATGTGTAAACATTGGCTGCATTACAGTTTCAGTAAAGCTCCTCTTCTTGATCTGAAAACCTCCAAGCATTTGTTAAAAGTCACTAAGATTCTCTTGCTTAACTGGTTACAAGAACCTGGTATAAGCAAGTGTGCAACATGTCTCAAGTTTAGAAATCAGTGTACACTAGGCCATTACCATTGTGAAACAGTCTCCCATCTGAGAAGGAACTCTGAACATTCAATCTGTGTGTGCCTGAAAGCTGTAAAAAGTCCTGGAAATTGACTCCACATCCAAAAAAAAAATGAGTGAAATCAATATCTAAGTAGCCTGGAAGCCTTACTTGGGGGAGAAAATGAGGTCCTGTAACTGAGCCCAGGAGGTACATGCCTTGGACAGTCCCCAGAATACAGCCGCTTAGATCTGTTGGAGTTGAGCACATTGTGGAACTGTCCCCTCATAAAACTAGGCACCCAGGAAAGAAATGAAGAGAAAGACTGAAGGGAATTGAAACATCCTAACCCCAACATTGGCATTACTGGATATTTTGAGCTGAGGCAGTTAAGAAAGAACAGATGCAAGAATGGCTCTCTTACCTTCCTTTCTACCTAAAGGAAAGATATAAACTTTGCTTGAGAGTCATGTCTTCTCAGTACTAGAAAGAGAAGAAACATCCATCTTGCCAAATGTGGGAGGTAGATACTGAGGTGAATCTGTGCAAACAAATCATACTAAGATAATCTTTATCTTCTCTTAGTTTCTCCCATTTATTTTCCACTCATCTTTACACAATTAGCTGTTTCTAGCCCAATCCCTTTTTCCTTTGCCCTGCTGCATCTCCACAATTTATTATTTTTTGTTAAAATAGTATATAAGCTCTTAGGTTGCTTTGGGTCTTTCTTATCTATGAAGACCTCCATGTACATGTACAAATATTTGCATCAAACAAGATTTATATGCTTTTCTCTTATTAATCTATCTTTTATCAGTTTAATTCTCAGGCCCAGCTCTGGAACCTAGGAGAGAAGAGCAAAAGTCTTTCCTTTCCTCTAAGGTCTTCAGAATTTGGGAAGGCTACAGAAGTAACTAGGTTCTGAAGGGTTTGCATCGGGTAAAACACTGCATTCTGGGCTGGGTTTAATGCACCTTCTCTGCAGAAATAGTAATATGCATGTAGAAACTGGTTAGCACTGGTTTTATGCAGTAATTCTCCAGAGCTGGTCCAATTTTAAAAATTATTCTGCTGTCCCATATCAACACACACACACACACACATACACACACACACACACATGAAGTCAGGTTGAAGAACCCGAGGTACAGCCCTACTCTGAAGCCCTCAGAGTACACCTAATCTTCTCTGCTTAAGTGCCCAAGGACAAAATTGATGTTTGAAAGATACTGTGACTTAACCAAGATCTAGGTGGGCTTAGAACCTAGGTAGTCAATCTACTAACCTAGTGCACTGCTCATTGCATTACCTCAAATTTCAGATCAAATGCTTGTCCACAACAACATACATCATAAGTGCATCCTTGTCCTCACAACCCCTTGGCTTATATAAAGCACATATATTCACTACCAAGCATTCAATGGCATAGGCATGACTCTCACACCCACCCCCACTCCATCTTCTCCACCCCCTCACTTCCAGTCTGAAGCTTGTCACCTGAGAAGTCAAAGGTCTATCATCCCACTTCAGCCAAGTCACAGAAGTTAACAATGGAATGTCTCAGGAATGGCAATCAAAGTCAAATGGGGCTTAAGGATTGTATTTTTGTGGGAGAAGGTAGATGGTTATTGGAAGCCAGGGGAGATGGAAGATACATTGAAAATAAATTTCAGAGGGTCTTGTATGTCTTTCTGAGAGATAGGAAATAAAGAATATTAGAAATCTTTTTAATGGATGGGTCTGGGCTGATAGAAGATGACTAATACACTATAACAATTGTGTTTATTTCTTTCCTTATTTAATGTGTATGATCGCACAAGAATGAATGCTTCTTGAAGGCAGGGATAATGATTTTCATGCTCAACACCACATCCCCAGTGAGTAACAGAGCATCTGGCATGTACAAGTCCTCCAA
Organism: Dolichotis patagonum; assembly: GCA_004027295.1. Lineage (NCBI taxonomy): Eukaryota > Metazoa > Chordata > Mammalia > Rodentia > Caviidae > Dolichotis > Dolichotis patagonum. Next base: position 21,488 of record PVJX010024444.1, read on the forward strand.
GATATCTGTTGACTGAAGAAACATACACACAATAATACACACATGCAACTTCCCTTGCACATATTATGTGTGAACTCTCTTGGTCAGTGGCCAGCTTTCAAATTTTGGGAAGTAAGAATGTCCAACTGACACTGTCCATGTGTCCTTTCCCACCTATTCCAGGATGGCAGAAGGGAGGAAGTTTGCAGTAGGAAGAGAACAATGGCCCGAGAATGAATAAGCTTCTCTGGCTGGCTTCGCCTCTGACTCACACAGGACCATGGACAAGTCATTTAACCTCCTCTTACCTTGTTTTTACTGTATGCAAAATAGAGCCCATATAACAATACAAGCCTCCACCTTCCCTCTGAGTGATATTCTGAGAACTGGGGAGATGCTATCTTGGAAGTGATTAGAGCTCCTAAGTACTGGATTCTCAGCACAGAAGCCTTGTTGTTCTCAGGCTGTGCTACAGCTGCTGTTTTTCAGTATGAAAGGTAATATTGTGAGGCCTCGTTGGCAAGGAGAGGAAGCTATTGCTATGTGTTGACACAGTGACACAACACACAGGAGGCAGGCACCTTAAAAGTTTAATGGTCCTGATTTAATTCAGTGAATGCTTTTTTGCTCACCTAAACGCTCAATCTCCATTATTCTTTATGGATAGATGTCTGTTTTTTCTTCACAAATTTTTCCAGATTCCAGGACATCTGCAGAAAAACAAAGCTGGTCCAAGACATATTTTTTTCTAATTGAGTCATAGAGCCATAGGGAATGCTGCTTCTGAAGGAGTCACCTAGTTCACTGTACTGAATAATCAAAAAATTTCCATAGATTTTCTGTAACTGTGGATTTAGCAAGATGAATAAAAGCTATTTGCAAGTTTTCTGAACAGATATAGTCTGATAGCCAGGGGCATAATTAGAGAAATAAGACATCAGAAAGAAAAAGTCACTTCCCTAGAAAATCATGATCATATAGAGGTTGTATAATTCAACATGGTTTCTGCTTTTTCAAAGCTCAAAGGCAGTGTCAGAAACAGATACTAACTATTCACTGCAAAACAAGGCAAACTGTAAATGACTTAAAAGTAAACTTGCCTGGGAGTGCCAAGCAGAAGATGCATAATTCTGACTCTAAGGATTAGGAAGAGGTTTTCAAAACAGGGAACATCTAAGCTCAGGGAGGGCAAGTTTCTCAGCAATGAGAACAGGGTGTGCAAAGCCACAGGAACATAAAACAGAGTGAGGTGGGGTGGTAATCCAAGTCAACGTCCTGGATCTCTACCGGTCTTGGGGACTGGTAATAGGGTTGGAGACAGAAGCAATGTGATAGACAACTTATAAAGAGTTCTTGAATGCTTACTGAGACGCTGAAACCTCATATAGCAACTGGAGTAAATTTTAGACTGGCCAAGTAGAGGCAGCTGTACTGTGGGAATGATAAGCCCTGAATCTGGGAGATTACCAGAATGGTCACTGCAATAATTCTGGAAGGACATGATGAAAGCCTGGACTGGACTTTGCACACAGTTAAAGATACGAAAGAGGGAAACAGGGCCCACTCAACCATAGTTGTCTGTAAACTAGATAGTCTTGAGGCAGAGAAAAGTGGCAAATGATGCTCAAGCAAACTGACATCTGTCTACTCCATTCTGCTTACACTTTCAGCCCAGACAGAACTCTCCTATGCCAAGACCTGTGGCCTGCATTTGAACCAAACTCTGAATTCAGCATGTACTCCTTACTTCCTCCAGAGCAAGAATTGGTTCCTCCTTACACTACGACACCATAACTATGTTCATGGGGTTGCTGTGTACCAAAGGCAGGAAAGAAAGTAGATGCAGAAAAAATGATGCATCAAACAAGTATAGGAACCAATAAGAAAAATTAAAAGGCGGGAAGTATAGTAAACATGTATTAGTAATGAAGTGTCACTCTGGGTGCCTTCCCCAGTTTTAGGGCTTAGAAAGTCACATGAAAGAATATCTTCAGTCTCCACCAGTGGGCAATGCTATTGGTCTTGGGGCCTTTCATGGATGATAACTTTTTTTTTTTTGTCTTTTTGAGACAGGGTCTCTCTATGTAGTTCAGGCTGGTTTGAGCTCACTTTGCAGCCCAGGCTTGCCTGGAGCTTACAGTGATTCTCCTCCTACCTCAACCTCCTAGGTACTGGGATTACAGGCACATGCCACCATGCTCCACTTGGATGATAATTTTTTGAGACTCGTGGAGAGCAAAGGTCTCTTTAAACACCATTACAATCTCTTTATCCCATCTTGAAATTGATGGCAATTTTTATTCTATGTATAAAAAGTTTTAAAAATTAATTATTAATTTATTCTGCACATGATTTGGCAAGCCATTGTGATCACCTCATCCTCAATTAGATAAATTTATTCATTGTTCAACCAAGTTTATTAAGAACCTATTTGTACTAATCCCTGTGCTGAGCTTCAGGGAAACAAAGTTAAATAAAACTAGCACAACCTCTAATTTCATGGAGATTGTAGTCCAGTTGGAGAGACAGACAATAAATACTTCACCATTTACATACTTTCCTTACAGCTCTGCTATAAAGGAATAATGTAGGCACACTAAAACCAGCCAGACTTATCTCAGTGATCCTCATAGACTTGACAGAGGGGTGGGAGGTTGCCAACCTGAGCTGAGCCTTCTGGCATGATGGAGATTAACAAGAAAGGCAGTTGGGCTGGGGTTAGAGCTCAGCGGTGGAACATGTGCAAGGCTGTAGACTCCCTCCGCTGTACTTGTAAAAGGAAAAATAAAAGAGCAAAGAGGTAGGAGGAGAAGGGGAGGGAGGAGGAGGAAGAGCCAAAGAAGAAAGAGCAAGACAGTGTGGCCAGATCCTGCAGACTAAGAGGGAGAGAAGCAAGAGGTATGAATGGAGCCACAGAGGTGAGCCTTTTCTGTTTCCTATCATTACTGCCTCAGCATGTAGCGGAGCAAGGGTCCAGAACACATGAATAAATGTACTTTTGAGTTTTTGCATTTTAGAGTACTCGAGGTTGCTGGTAAGATGTCCCTCAGGGCTGAGGTCAAATTTTCCCAAAGGTATGAGGTCAGGTGAAATGACTTCCACAACTCTGTTTATGCGGAGAACAGACTTGTAGAACTAGAAACTTTGAATCACGAAGATATGATCTCTTGTCTGCTTTGTAATTCATCTGGTTCACAACAGTAAAGCCAGTAGTTGTAAACTGATTCTAAGGTCAGTTCCGTACAAAAAAGAATTCTCTAGCTTCACAATGCCCTCCTCTTTCTGGAAATAAACCACTGATTTTTAGGCTTCATCCTCAACCTCCATGTGTTTATGACACTTTGTAAGGTTGGGTGCCCTTTCCCATCAGTTCTGTGCACCAAACCCTTCCCTTCACCACATAACCCAATTCAAACGCTGTCTGTTCTGTAGAACATGGCCGCCTCTTCAACATATTCTGTAGGTTATACCCTATGATACTCTACCACCTGAGGTAGCAAAGATAGGTGTCATTTCTCCTAATGAAATGCCTCCTCCTAATGTTCAACATAAATCAAAAACAAATGAATAAAAGTGACCTTGGTATTTTAAATGTACCTGAATGATTGACTCATTCTATGAATACCAAAATGCTATCCCTCCATTCTCAGCCATCTGGACCTCATTCTGAATTTTTAGGGTCAGAATCCATATCAGGTTTAGAGTCTTGTTTCGCTTTCTAGGTGAGGATAACGGGTAGAAAGAGCTCTATGTTCTTAAAGTAATGTACCACAGTTTCTGGGTGCAAATGAAATTAAAAGTAATATGAAAAACACAAATGACTCAGACAAACATAAACGTGTAGATGAATTTCATGCCACTATTTCAGTCAACTAGCAATGAGAAATTCAACTCAAAGATAAGCCCAGGACTTAACTCATGGTAGAGAACCTTTCAACCACAGATACACCTTCATACCTGGTAGCTAGAGAAGAGATGCCAGGTGTTACAATGTCATTTGAGGCCAGCAATCCATAGGGAGGCCACTAATCTATAGAGAGGCCATAACAAAATGTGATCCTAGCAAGCTGATGTCAAAGAGGACTCTTAATCTCTTTTTTCACATGCATAAGTAACTGTACGCTGCATGTCAATGAGTTTTCCCTAAGCAGCCAGGCCATTTATGTGGTACTGGGTATGTATTTTAATGGCATTAGTCTAAAGGTCAAGCAATGCAAAGAAAAGCAGCCAGGAAGCAGGCCAACAGCTCAAGCAGGTAATTGAGCGTGCAAAAGCGCTCCTCTACCGTGGCAACCAGTCACATCTTTGTTTGTATCTCCATGGCACGGTGTGGAAATAGTATTCTTTTATTTTCTCCTTTTTGTTTGTGTTACAAAGTAGCCATCAAGATAAGGATTATCCTTCTAGAAATAATATTGCCATTGGCAATAGTCTGTCAGCAAATGTTAGGCTTTTACTCTAGAAAAGTCAGGGAGAGTCAGGTATCGGTTCTCGGAACAAACCTCAACTATCACAAGGAAGATCAGAACAGAACTGAGAGTAGAGGTGGAGCCTTGAAAAAAGGAAATCCCCATCTTCTGATTCCAGTTTGGAGAACCCAGGAGTCAGACTGTTGGGAAAATACTTTCCCAATTCATTGCAATGTTTCCTTGCTACAGCAATAGAAAATGACATCCATTCATCCATATGCCCATCCATCCAATCTGTAAGCATGTATTTAGCAAGTGAGTAATGGTGGAAAAATTAGAAAAGCAGAAAGTCAATTCTCACTACATTGGGAAAATTGATTCATATATATATATATATATATATTTTTTTTTTTTTCTCTGATGCCTATAACACCCTTATTATTCCAATTTGACAAAAGTGGAAACTGAAACCCATAAACCATTAAGTAAAGCTGCTTAAGGAGTCAAAGATAATGTTTGGAGCCCATAAGAGCATGTCTGATTGCAGAGTCCAAGCTGTTACCTCTGACATTGATCTACTATTTTGTTTTACCCCATGGGAGACACTTAAGCAGTGAAAGGCTCTGGCTTCAAGGAACCTCCCATCTACTAGAGAAGAGGAACTAAGAAATGTTATTGAGCTACTTCAGAGGCTGCGTAGTCTCAATCTCATCATGTTTTCCTGCGTATACTGAAAGACTTCAAGGACGGACCATTTGAATAAATTTTCTGCTGTCTATTCCATAAGACCAAGAGGTAACATGAAGAACTTTTTAGACACTAGAAATTTATTTCCATGGATAAACATCCATGCATGGATGTGCAAACACACACACACACACACACACACACACATTCACTTTGAAGATAAATATAAACTATTGCTCTGTGAATGTTTTAATTAAACTAACTTCAAAATGGCTTTGTATTTCTGCAGAGTAAGTCAGTGCTCTAAGTCTAGATCAGAAATATCCTAGAGGACAGAGAGGAATTATTAAATCACCATAGAAATTTTTTAAAGGATTTATCCACTTGTATACCAAAGTTACCAGATTGAACCCTGTAGGCATCATGCTAGGAATTGAGCACAATTCCCTGCACCCAAATACAACAAAACTATATACGTGGCTATGAATCTATAGCATTAATCCTAATCATGGAGACTCTGGCATTTCAGTCTTCAAATAAGCATGAAATGACTGCTAGACTAGAAGATTTTCCTAATCTCTTCCTTTTCCCACAGGAAAAATGTCTTAGGAAGAAGAAACAGGAAAAAGGAGGAGAGGAAAAAAGTGTGAAAGAGAGGGACAGGAGAGAGAGAGGAAGAAAAGAGAATAAACAATGAAGAAGATTACGGAAAATGATGGGAAGGCCGGGTGTGGTGGAATATACATATAATCCCGGCACTCGGAAGGCTGAGGCAAGAGTATCACTGCAAGTTCAAGGTCAGCCTGGGCTACAAAGTGAGTTCAAGGCCAACATGAACTGCATAGTGAAACCTTGTCTCAAAAAGACAGAAAAAAAATGAAAGGAAAGAAAGAAAGAAAATAGTGAAGAGATGGAAGAAGAAGAGGAAGGAGAAAAAAGGAGGAGAAGAGGAAGAAAAAGAAATTAAGACCTAGACTATACCAGTTCTTCACTGTGCTAATTCATTTTGCAAAAGTGATATGTAAGAAGGCAGCATTTCTCAAAATTACCTATCATTAAAGGCTAAATGTAAGTTTTTCAAGAACTCAGTGAGTGTGAAGGAGAAAATAAAGTTGGTAAAAAGACAAAATTCATGAGAGAGGAAGTCAAAGGTCCATTAGAAAAGCTATCCAGGGCTGATGGCATAGCTCAGTGGCACAAGCACTTGTCTGGCAAATGCAAGGTCCTGAGTTCAATTATCAGCACAAAGAAAGAAAGAAAGAAAGAAAGAAAGAAAGAAAGAGCTATCCAAAAGAAAGCCTGTGTGAAGGGTAAATACCATATAATCTCCCTAATGTGAGATTTGATAAGAGTATATAAGACTTTATGGTAAGCATGAGGCCCCATCTCATAGCTTCGAAGTCTTTCAAAGTTTTAAATCATCAGTTGGAATGGTGTTATCCTGTTTTGTTTGACTATATCATACGTGATGATATGAACAGCTGTTTTGAAGAAAACATTAGGACAGCTATTGCTGATTTAATATTATCCTTCTT
>PVJX010024445.1:0-28082 GCA_004027295.1 Dolichotis patagonum
AGAGGTTTTCGAAATAGGTGTTGATGATCTTCTGTATTTCTGCCGAGTCTGTAGTAATTTCACCTTTCTCATTCCTTATTGCATGAATTTGAGTTTTTTCTTTCCTTTTTTAAATAAGGTTGGCCAGGTACTTATCAATTTTGTTTATTCTTTCTTTTCTTTTTTTTTTTTTTTTTTTGGTACCGGGGATCGAACTCACGACCTCGCGCTTGCCAGGCAGGCGCTTAAGCCACTGAGCTAAATCCCTGGCCCTATTTATTCTTTCAAAGAACCAACTCTTTGATTCATTGATTCTTTGAATTGTTTTCCTAGACTCTATTGCATTAATTTCTGCTCTGATCTTTATAATTTCCTCCCTTCTTTTGACTTTGGGCTTGGCTTGCTCTTCTTTTTCTAGATGTTTGAGTTGAAGCATCAGGTTGTTTTATTTGTGTTCCTTCAGTCTTCCTGATGTGAGGACTCAGTGCAATACATTTTCCTCTGAGGGCTGCTTTCCCTGCATCCCACAAATTCCAGTAAGTTGTGTTTGTATTTTTGTTTGCTTGTAGATATTGTTTAATTTCTTCTTTAATTTCCTCCATGACCCATTGATTGCTCAAGAGTGTATTACTCAGTTTCCATGTGTTTGTGATGTTTTTGTAGTTACTTTTATCATTAATTTCTAGATTCATGACACTATGACACGATAACATGCATGGGATAATTTCAATTCTTTTGCATTTACTTAAATATGTTCTGTGGTCTAGTATTTTTTCTGTTTTAGAGAATGTCCCATGTACTGCTGAGAAGAATGTATATTCTGATGTTGTTGGATGGAAAACTGTATATACATCTATCAAGTCCATTTGTTCACAGGTGTGATTCAGTTCTGTCACTTCTTTGCTGATTTTCTGTCTAGTTGATCTGTCCCTTTGTGTCAATGGTGTGTTCAAATCTGTCATAATTGTGTTATTGCTTATTTGATTTTTCCTTTCTGTTAATATTTGGTTTGTATGGCTGGGTCCTCTGGAATTTGGTGCATACATATTTAAGATTGTTATCTCTTCCTCTTGAAGTTTTCCCCTAACTAGTAGGTAGTGACCTTCTTTATGTCTTTGGATCATTCTTGGTTTGAAGTTCACTTTGTCTGCAAACAGGATAGCTACTCCCGCTTTTTTTTGTTTTCCTGTTGCATGAAGTATTGTTTTCCATCCTTTGACTTTCAGTCTATGGGTTTCCTTTTGGGTTAGATGGGTTTCTTGTAGACAGCATATGGTTGGATGTTGTTTCTTGATCCGTTCTGCTAGTCTGTTTCTTTTGATTGGCGAGTTGAGGCCATTTACATCAATGGTTATAACTGTGTGCTTTATTGTTGACATGTTATCTTTCTGCTGTTGTGTCTTTAGCTTTCCATTCTGTTTAATTGTCTGCCTTGCTTTGGTGGTTTTATCCTATGTGTATCTAGAATATCTTTCAGATATTCTTTGTATGTGTATCTAGAATATCTTTCAGATATTCTTTGTAGAGTTGGTTTGGTGGTCATGAAATTTTTCAGCTGTTCTTTGTCATGGAAGTATCTTATTTCTCTGTCCATTTTGAAGGACAGTTTTGCAGGGTACGTCAGTCTGAGTTGGAAGTGGTTTCCCTTTAGGATCTGAAATAGTTCACTCCATTCTCTTCTTGACTTCATTGTTTGTGTTGAGAAGTCTGCTGTGATTCTGATAGTTTTCTTTTATAGGTGATCTCTCTTTTCTGTCTAATAGCTTTTAGTATTTTGTTCTTATGATGGATTTCTGGGATGGTGATTTTTATGTATCTGGGTGTAGTTTTATTTTGGTTATGGCTATTTGGAGTTCTATATGCTTCACTAATCCAAATGTCAGTTTCCATTCTCATATTTGGGAAGTTTTCAGCTCTGACTTCTGTAAATACCCTCTTGATATCATTTGGGCTGTCTTCTTTTTCATTTATCCCTATTAATCTTATGTTATTTTTCTTTGCATCATCTTGCAGCTGTCCAATTGTTATTTCCTGATTCTTTGTTATTTTTAAAAGATCTTCCCTTTCCTGTTCACTAGCTGCGATCTTATCTTCGAGTTTTGAAATTCTGTCTTCACTTTCGTTGAGGCAGTTTTGACAGCTTTCAATAGCATTTTTGATTTCCTGTATATCTTTTTGAATTGGCTTTATGTATTCTGTTTGTTTCTTATAGTGTTCATTCAGGGATTCTATCTGTTTGCTTTGTTCCTCTAATATTTTAGCTGTGTCTTCACTAGATGTGTTCAGTATTTCTTTTAATCATTTCAGGTGTATGTCTTCTGTTTTCTTTCATGTACATGGCTCCTAGGCTTTCTTGGGATGGGCTGGAGATTTGAGCCTGCCTTTTGGTCTTTCCTTTTGTCATTTTTCTGTCTTTCCTTGGTTTGAGTGCTGTTCCAAAGCTTACTCTGGGTGTGTGGCGAATCACCTCCTGCACTGTCAGCTCCTGGAGCAGTCTCAGCTCCCCTGCAGGCACTTGGCTCCCTAAATTGAGAGGTGGAAGCTGGGCGTGGAGAACTGGGTCCGGTGGAACCCCTGGGGCACAATCTTCTGTCCTACGGGAGTGGATATGAACTCAACCACTGGCAGTGCTGGTCTTAAGCTCTCCCCAGGCCAGCCCAAACAAGCTCAGAGTCCTCGTGTGGGGTCTCTGCTTCCTGAACTGAAAGGAGGCCGCTGGGCATGTTTGACTGAGGCCCTGGAATCTGCTGTCCCCTGTCCAGCATCCAGGGTAGCTCCCCAGAAACTGAAACGCTGGGAGTGTAGGTCTCCAACTTTCCCCGGGGCACCGGGACTCACCTGGTGCAGTCCCCACTCCCCTGCAGCCTCTTGGCTTCCTTAATTGAGAGGCAGAAGCTGGGCATGGAGAACTGGGGCCCGTGGAACCCCCAGGGTACAATGCCCTGTCCTAGGGGGGTGGATGTCTCTAAGTGGTGGTACTGATAGCGTCTTGGAGTTGAGAGTCTTTGTTTTGGACTTTTGTTTTTTGTTTGATTGTGTTTGGTTTAATTTAATTTGGATTTTTGAAACAGTGTCTCACTCTGTAGTTCAGCTGTGACTTTGACACTTTATGTAGCCTAGGTTGGCCTTGAACTCTCAGTAATCCTTCTGCCTCTGCTTCCTGAGGGCTGATTACAGGTGTGTGCTACCGTGCCTGACCTACACATTGTATTTATAAAACCCATTTTGATTTCATTGGATTGGCTAAGAACCTGAAAGGAAAAATATCAGCAACTTTAAAGGCTGCTTCGCTTTTACCACCTGATTTAAATTAGCCCACTGTTAAGCTATATAAACCCAGAAGAATTTGAGATAATATCATGAGTGTCAACCTAAGTAGTAATTTTTGGAGGCTAATGTACATTTGATAGTTAACACAAGCACAGAAACATGTATTTCCCTAAATCGTGGCATTTATTTATTTAGGCCATTTAAATCTACTAACCTTTTTCTGTACAAAGATTTATTCTCGCTAATCTTCTTTCGTTTTTTATTTTAAAGAGAAAAAAACAATAAAACCAATGATACAGAGTTTCATAAGATAATAAGAAATTCACAATGATTATATGCTGTCTAGTTATCTTCACACTAGTTGCTCTGATTAAAGACATAGGCGTGTAAAATTGATCAAACCATATAAGCACAAACTGTTCCTTTCAATGCCTAATTTTGTTACGAGCAGGAAGTTCTCAAGGGCAAAAATAAAAGAAAAAATAAACTGATAAGCACTCAAAAAGTTTAATAAATAAGATGCAGGTACTTTAACCACTTATTAAAGCAGGTTAACAGGCAGAAGAACAGACAACTGTGTCCATTGAATGTCTCCTAAGTGTGGGCCCTGCCCCTGAGAATGTTTTACTGGAGACTGAACCCAGGACTTTCAGTCTGAGTGACATCCAGCCTTCTATATATTGGTTTTTCTTATTTAAATTTTCACACTGGGTCTTGCTATGGAGGTCAGACTGAGCTTGGCATTGTTTTCCTCTAGCCACTGCCTCCCAGATTGGCTTGATCACAGATGTGGGTTACCAAACACAGCTATAAAGCAGGATCACAGTGCTTGGTTATTTCGAACACCTTGAGTTACTCATTTCAATGTCTAGAATGTTGAAAACATTATTAACAATGTGTGGGGGTCATTCTGAAAGACTTCCTTGGAAACTTGATGCCCTATGGCAACTGTGCATTTGCCATTAGTTCTGTGGGTAGTGTCATTTTTTAAAGTGAAATTTTTCTTAGATTCTGGAGGAGCAAATCAATGACTGCCATAATTTTCTTCACCTTACAAAGGTCTTCTCATTTTCTCATAAGCCACTTTGAGGGAATATATTCATTTCTATTAGTCATGTGACTCAGTGTGACATTTTCAAAACTTGAGAACAGTGACTTATAATGAAAAACACCATATGCCTTGGACAGCCATCTTCATTTGAAGCAGCGCGCTAGGACTGTGCTTTGAATTTCTCAGTGTTTTCAGAGGTACATTAATTTTGGGAGCATCATTTTTTCTTATAGATTTGGTTAATGGTTAGTAAATGATAACACTTGATTTCAAAAGAGAAGTTGGGGAAAGTCAAAGATCAAGCTTCAGTTGATTGTGGGTACTTGCCCTTGTTCAGTACTGAGACCCTGGACAAGAGAACAGTTTTGTCCTGTTAAGATGGCTCAATGTCTGCTGGAGATTTAGCTCAGTTGCTTAAGCACCTGCCTGGCAAGCGCAAGGTCGTGAGTTCGATCCCCAGTACCAAAAAAAAAAGAAAAGACAGAAAGATGGCTCAATGTCACGTGATAAAGTCCCTGAGTTCAGTTTCCTGACTCTTCATGTTTCCCAGTGTTGCAGTCTTGATTGAGCTACCCTGAACTGCAGAGGCACTGGGAATTTTGTGTGACCTTGAGAAAATGTTTAACCTTCTGAGTGTGGGTGCCCCTGTGAAGGGCAGAGAAGGAGGGTTCTTCCCTAAGCAGCTTCCCTTCTGCATTTTCTTTGCAGCAAGTTGTTTGTTTAAAATACAAGTTATCTCAGGGATTTAAGAATTGCTTTTCAAGATTTCACCATAAGACTGTGGTTTTCTTAGTTTAAATGTGAATATAGCATTGATTACATGTGAAGAAGCAAAGAGATATTTAGATATAATTGTTTGTTTTACATTTGTCCTAAATAGTGTAACAATCCATAGGATCATGATGGAGGTGAGGAAATCAACTGCATTTACCTCCACTATGTTTCCCTGATGTCATTTAACTACCCATGAATCAACCTTAACATTCATTTTTGCAAGTACTTTGGCCCTTAAAAACCTGATAAAGCAAAATCTTACATGATTTCAATATTTGGAATTGGAATGAACTAATTGAGGTTAAAATATCATTACAATTATGATCAAAAGATTACTCGAGTTTGTGTGGGAGAGCCCAGTGGACGTAGCATTGTTGGGAGGTTCATATTCTAGACACTTCACGCCCCTACTCTACTTCATCTGGACGTGTGTAATTTTAAATTGGTTTCTGTTATTTATTATCTATCATGTGTTAAAAAATATAAGTATTGAATTTTCCTGGAAGTGATAATGAGCTAGTATTTCACTGAAATAAAAAAATACCAGTGCAGATCTTAAAAAAATTCAACCTCTCTGTAATTGTTCATATTTAGTGGCAAACAAACATAAATAAATGATTATGAACATTGTTACTGGTAATTTGCTATTTAAATATTTTATATCAAAGTTATTTTCAAAACTTTGTGATGAAATTTAATGATAATAATATAAATATCTTTAGTGAATTAAAACATTTCATCTTTGGGTGCAGGGAATCGTGCAGTGGATAAGAATACATGTGTGAAAAACTCCCTACCTGACTCTTCTTGCTTTACTGTTGACCACTCATTGTTGGGCAACTTTTCCTCAGTTTACTATGTGTGATTTTCCATGAATAGTGTGGTTTTAATTCCTTTCCATGTAATTTCCAGTAAGTATTATAGAAGTTGCACAGTGACATAATTTGGAAATTTTTGTGTCTCACTATTCACAAATGCTGAGTTCTGAATCATGGGAAAAGTACATTCTTATTATTCTATTGGTCCTAAGTTTTAACATTTTTCAAGGTAACAGTAATCATATCTGTAAGAATAATAACATACTGTGTCCTTTGGACAATGCAATTACTGTTCATTTGATTTTTATCAAAATTGACAGGAAAGGAGATGAGTATGGAGTGTTACCAGCTGGTTCTCCCCCCTTGCATGAGACTGTTCTTCCACACCTCAATTTTCTTCATTTTTCTCAAGTCTTGGTTTTGTTTTATATTCAGTGTTTCTTTTGAATCAGATGGGTTTTATATGTTTGAGATTTGTGCTCATTGATCTTTATTCTCTATAGAAAATGTTTTTATTGTACACACAGGAAATAGTTTTGTTTTGTTTTACTTATTTCCCATGGTTTTCATAAACTTTGAATTTCTATGATTCTGATGGCTACTTGTTTCTTCTGAGGAAACGCTTTACTTACATTTGAAAGTTATTTCATTATAAAATTCTAAAGCATTTATGTTTCTCTTTGCAATATGTTATTTATGTTCATAAAAAATATACTATCTAGATTTCCAAATACATAAGTTTCTCCCTGAACATAAATAAAACATACTGTGAATACATTCTAATTTTTTTTAATTTTAAGGAAAAGAAAAATCCCAGTAAAACAATGATACAGAAAATCAAAACAAGATGATAGGAAATTAACAGTGGTTAATATATTGCATATTGGTGTCTCTTTTTTTTGGTACCTGGGATTGAACTCATGACCTTATGCTTGCCAGGCAGGCTCTTACGTCGCTGAGCTAAATGGTCTCAAACTTGCAATGATCTGCCTGCTTCAACCTCCTGAATGCTGGGATTATAGGAGTGCACCACCACCATGTCCAGCAACGTCTTTTTTTTTGTCTTTTTGAGACAGGGACTCACTATGCAGTTCAGGCTGGCCTTGGGCTCACTTTGTAGCCCAAACTGGTCTCCTGCCTCAGCCTCCTGAGTGCTGGGATTATGGGCATGTCCCACCACCACCAGGCCCCGTGTGTATTGATATTTTGAGAATAGTTGCTCAGATTACAAGACAGAGGCATGCAAATTTGATCAAACAATAGAAGCACAAAGAGTTCTTTTCAATGTCTCTTTTTCTTAAGAGCAAGTTCTCAAAACCAAAAATAACACAAGCTGCATCATGAATTCTGGTTACAAATGGAATCTTAGTTTGACTTTCTTTCCTGAGATTCATTTGTCACTCTCTCCATTAATTGCAGATTGTAACAAAAGGTGTAACACGAATTTGATGCATACTTGACGTAAAGTATGCAAGCTGTCATGTTGTTCATGAGGTTTTGAATGTTGTCAATCTTCTGTTATACTGCACAGTTGTAATTTTTTGTAAAGAGCAGAGGAGTGACCTGTAAGTCACACAATATTTTGTTTGTTTTCCTTTTGTGGGGGTAGGCTGACACAGGGTCTCATTTTGAAATCTCGACTGGCGTTGAAGTTACCTCATAGTTGGGGCCGGACTTGCAACTTCTGGCATTCATCAAATTATGGAAATCCTCCTGCCTCAGTCTCCCAAGTGCTGGGGTTACAAGCAGGTACCATCACACCTGGCCAAACTTCATTTTGTAATCAGGGCCTAATGACTTTGTGATATCTTCATTTCTAATGTATTTAATATATTTTATATATATCCTCTGCTTCATTAATTTCACTTAGATAAGCCTAGGAATTCTTATGTGTGTGTGTAAGGTGGTCATTAGGTGTCACTGAGCTATAAGATAATACAACTTGCTTCAGGAGTACTGTTTTTCTGTTAGCATTTTAATATTATTCATAAATATTCTTTGTTTTCCTTTTTATTGGTATATTTAAGATATAAATAGTGGTAATGTTCATCTTGGGAATTTGTACCTCTACATGGTATATCTTGCTTCTTCTTTTTCTTCCATTCTTCCGTTCGCAGTTCAGACCCTCTTGCCCTCTTTATATTTATAAAATAGTTTCCCTTTTGTTCTTCTGTTCTTATCTTGTGCCTTTCCTTTCCCCCCATTCCGCCATTGTTTTCCTACACATTTGAACAATTGCATCTCAGATGCTTCAAAAAACAAAATTTGGAGGATCCATTTGACCCGGCTATTCTCTTTTTGGTCTTTTCCTAAAAGAATTAAAAGTATTTGACCAGAGTAGTATGTACACACCCATGTTTATACTGACACAGTTTGTAATAGGTAAATCTTGAAAACTGCCCAAATGTCCTTCAACTGTTGAATGGATAAAGATGAGGGTGTTTTGTACAATGGAGTACTATTCTGTGAAAGAAGGATAAAAGTGCCAGGGTTACAGCACTGACACATCTGCCTGAAAAGCAAGGTCATGTGTTCGATTCCTGGTTAAAAAAACAGTGAAAAAAGGAGAAACTTGAGACATTTCTAGCTAAATGGGTGGACCTTGAGCGCACACTCTCAAGTAAAATATATTGGATACACATGTGTTTTTTCTGGAAATCCAGATTCATATATGTAAATGTTGCCTATGTACAAGAAAGTATGACTTAATTCTATGAATAATCAGATTTCAAGATGTATAATATATGATCCATCAAAAGCATTCATTAGATATTTTTCTGATTCAGTTGGGTTTTTTTAATGGGGGTTGGGTGATGATGGTGATCGTAATTCTCCTCTATGAGCTCTGCTTTAGAAACTGCCCAAATACATTTTCTGTGAACCTACCAGGAAACCACTGCTATTAATCTTGTGTTGCTCTAGCAAAGAGAAGTAATCTAGCATAAGAATTGCATGTGAAACTATGTACATACACATGGGTTTGGTGACACCAAAATGGAATTTATAACTGAAGGTTCATCCTGAATTCAGCTTTTCCAAGAGGTGTTCATGGTCTGAGTCTCAGCCTTCTTTTAGGAAATATGTATGTGGTTCTTTAGGAGGCTGTGACCATGGAGGATGTAACTGTGAACTTCACCGAGGACGAGTGGGCTCTGCTGAATGCATCCCAAAGGAAGCTCTACAGAGATGTGATGTGGGAAACAGTGATGAATATAAATGCTATAGGTAAGGGTGACATCATCTTCTCATATATACAATTAGAGAGCTTTTTTTTCTTTCTGATTGTATGGATTCATTACACAGAACATGAAAACATTTTGAGCAATAATTCAGTCTTGTTAACATTATAACATGAATATAATTGCTAACTGCTGATTTTTATATAATGATATGGTGACTTTTTCTATTTCTGTGGCTGTAATTCAGGAAGGACTTGGGACAATCAGCAGATGGATGAAGAATACAAAAATTGCTCAAGAAATCTAAGGTAATTTGCATTCATAAGGAAAAGCAATACTTCTCAATAGTTGTTGTGTGAGCAGAAATATTACATGGAAACTACCAAATCAGGCCATGTTCACATTTATTAAATTTCACAGAAAATTTTTTCATTATGCATACAGGTTAATTTTGTGTCATCTGACAGTTGAATACAGAAATATTCTAGTACATGAAACTAATAACAAGCAGTGAGAGGCACTATATCATACATTGGAGGAAAAAAATTCCTTCATGATCAGAATCATGAAAATGTACAAAACTGCATTTAGGTGTTATATATAGGTATACATGAAAAGAATAAATCTTGAACTTTGGCAGGAACTCATTTTTAAGTTATTGGGTTATATATATATTTATGTGAATATGAGATATACATTATCTAAAAACAATTGCTAACCTCGAAGCAATATTCAAAATGCACAGGTGCTAGTATATTAAGATATGTTTGAAAACATCCTCAGAGAATTATGTGCATTTATGTTTTAAAATTCTTAGACTGCACTCTCTTATGTTATTGGCAGGATTGTAAAGCAACCATTTTTTATATTCAATATACTGTTGTATAAAAAAGTAAAAATAAAAGTTTGCATTTGATCTAGGCAGAATCCCATGTGCATATACTAAAGAGATTTAAAAGTATCATATCTTAGTGATGTATATGTACATCACTAAGATATATAATGCTCAAAGCAGAGTATCCATAGATTTTCACAACAGCTAAGTTCTGGAAATAATGCACAACACTTAAGCTCTGGTAGCAGCCTAGGTGTCCATCACTGAGTGCATGGAAAAGGAGAATATGGGTTGGCTCAGCATGGTGGTGCTTCTGATAATACCAGTGCTCTGGTAAGCTGAGCCAGCAGGTTCACCCTGATCAAATAAATGAGCAATGAAAATCTCTCTAAAAGTAAGAAATAAAAATAATAGAAATGTATTTTATTTCTCAGACCCTTGTTTCGTTGTCAGCACTGAAAAACAGTACATATTCAGCTATGCAAAAAGAATGTACATTCTGGGAAAACAAGATGCAAGTCCAACTCACCATGTTTAGATGCAGTAATTCTAATAAAGATACTGAATTACTAAGTTTTCTTTTATCTGAAATACTAACATATAAATTAGGGTGTGAAATTAAGAAGTGAGCAAGGGAGAGCATGTTGGGGGAAAGGTGTCAAAATGATCAATAGGTGATATGCACATGAATCAGTGATTTAATTGATTATATTCCAAACATATACCAATTTAAAATTAACAAATGAATATCATCTTTGGGAAATGGTCATTTTGGAGATATCCTCCAGAGCTTTCAGCCTTTTTATTCTCAGTTTACCTCAGCAAGCCAAAACTTGTCCTCATACATTATTGATATGGAGACAGCTTTGTTGTGATTGATATTTTGTGTCTTTCCAGAAATGAAGAGGAAGCAAAATGCTATCAATATGAAACTTGCAATCAGCATGAAAACATACTTCTTCAGACTTCAGATGCTTATGTGGACATACAGCAAGCTGCTTTGAAGCCAGCTGGAAGTCTTATTTGTGGAGAATTCCTGATTGGACACTTACCATTAAATGTGCCAATTTTACATCACACTGCAGAGAAGCCACATGAGAATTTGGGATTTGATAACAAGCTAATTAAATATAGTGAACATGGACAAACCTGCAGTAATTTCCAGGCCTTTCAGAAGCATGTGAGGGGAGAGAATAGTGAGAAATCCTATCAATCTGAGCAATATGGCACATTCTACACCACACTTAGTGAAAGAACTCACCCTGGAGAGATTATTGTTGGTCAGAAAAGTATGAAAACTTCCAGCACTGAAAGTGGTTTTCAAATCCATGAAGGAATTCACACTGGGAATGTGTGCCAGCAATATGGTGAAATCTTCAATACTGAAAGTAGTAAAATTCCTGAAAGGATTAACGTAGAGGAGAAACCCTATATATGTAAGCAGTGTGGAAAAGCATATACACACAGCTGCTGTCAGAGACATGAAAGTGTTGACAATGGGATGGAACTCTACATATGTAAGCAATGTGGGAAATCATTCAGCCAATACACTCAGTGTCAAAGCCATGAAAGTACTCACGAAGGAAAGAAACCATATGTATGTAAACAATATGGGAAAGCTTTCGTGGGACATGGTTATTGTCAAATACATGAGAGAACTCACAGTGCAGAGAAGAATCAAGTGTGCAAGCAATGTGGAAAAGCGTTTACTACAAAGTATTATAAACTACATGAAAATGTTCACACAGGAGAGAAACCCTATTTGTGCAAGCACTGCGGGAAGGCTTTCACTACACACCAATATTGTCAAATGCATGAAAGAACTCACACTGGTGAGAAATCTTATGTATGTAAGCAATGTGGAAAAGCATACAGCATAAAGATTAGTTGTAGGAGGCATGAAAGAAGTCACACTGGGGAGAAACCTTACGTGTGCAAGCAATGTGGAAAAGCATTTAATATGAGGAGCAATTATAAAAGACATGAAAGATCTCATAGTGGGGAGAAGCCATATGTGTGCAAGCACTGTGGAAAGGCTTTCACAGTGCATGAAACTTGTCAAATACATGAGAGAATTCACACTGGAGAGAAACCTTACGTGTGCCAGCGATGTGGGAAGGCATTCACTACAAAGTGTTACCACAAACTACATGAAAAAATTCACACGGGGGAGAAACTTTATGCCTGCAAACACTGTGGGAAGGCATTCATTAAACATCAATCTTGTCAAATACATGAAAGAACTCACACTGGGGAGAAACCTTATGTGTGTATGCACTGTGGGAAGGCATTCACTACACACCGATCTTGTCAAGGACATGAAAGAACACACACTGGGGAGAAACCTTATGTGTGCAAGCAATGTGGAAAAGCATATAGTATAAAGGTTAGTTGTAAAAGACATGAAAGAACACACACTGGGGAGAAACCTTATGTGTGCAAGCACTGTGGAAAAGCATTTGCTACAAAGAGTTATTATAAAAGACATGAAAGTAGCCACACTGGGGATAATCCTTATGTGTGCCAGCAGTGTGGGAAGGCATTCACTACACAGCAGTCTTATCAAAGACATGAAAGAACTCACACAAACAAGAAAGCGTGTTAAGTGGGCCATGTCAAAAAAGATTTACCTATAATTGTGTACAGAGATCTGACACTGGGGATGAACCCTGTGTATATAAACAATGTAGAAGAATCATTCAGTGAACTTATTTTTGGAGAATGACCGTATATATATAAGCCTATTTTGAAAAACTGCTCAGAGTTCCTTATATAATGGATATCTGTAACACATGTAAATGAAAAATTTGATGTTAATATTTCTTCATGGGTTATCCATAAATTAACTTGCAGATGGAGATCTAGAATGCATTCTTTGTTTTTCAGTAAATAACTTATGAATTATCTGTAGTGTTTACTAGAAAAAAAGCTGACATTTTTATGTAAGTCATTGTCTTTAATACATAGTATCTTCTAATACAACAAATTGAATTTAAATGTATTTCTTACATGTAGGGTTACTATTTATGTAGTTTTACTTTTATTTATTTTTATTACTATGGGGAGTTATAGAGTGCTAAAAAATAAGTTTTATTAATAGTTTTTAACTGGGATGTCCCACTAGCTTTGAAATTTTCTTGATGTATACACCTCTTATTCTGTATACAAATGATAACCTTGAATTTGATGTCATAATATGTATGTAAACATATGCATTTTTAGAGACATGTAAACATGTATTTTTTACAGGTTCATTTGTTTACACATAACTTGTTGATTAGCAAATCTTTTGGTTTTTATATCCTAACTAGATACCTACATATATCTAAACATATTTATATGAAGTACATAATTTTGCTGTTTTTACTTTCATGTTGAAGTCAGTCCTATGATTTACATAAAATTTTGTCTTCTTAACATCAACACTTTAATTTTCATGGTTATATTAAGACTTAATATGGTGCTAATTAACAATAGAAACCATCCTGCTGCAAGGTTCTGTTTGTGATACATCAGATAGACTGTGCCTTGGCTAATAAAGGATATATCATGAACTGTAATATTGCTTTCGTCAGTGCTTACTAGAGAAACTTATTTTAATGTGAGATATACGAATGTATAAGCATTTACAAGATTGCCCTATGGTGACTGCCCACATACAGAGATGTAGAAGAGTGCAAATCTCTGTGCACTAGATATTAAAAAAAAAAAAAAAATCCAGTTTACATCCTGGAGCCCACTGTGGTGTCCAGTGTGAGTCTGTTTCAGCTAACCAAAGGGTCTGTACCAGAAGACTGAATGGTCTGAGCTGGAGGCTGAAGATTCAGCGCTGGAAGCCAGAGATTCCTCCCAGTGTGACAGTGCACACAGAGGGGTTCTGCCACAGAAACATACGCAAGCCTTCCTTTTTTTGTCTTTTTTTTTTTTTGTACCAGGAATTGAATTCATGACCTTGTGCCTACCAGGCAGGCACTGAACCACTGAGCTATATCCCTGGCCCTTTGTCTCTTTTTTTATCACACTCTGGAAACAGTCCTTTCTAGGGTAGGTCTTCCCCATCCATAATTTACAGGACAAATTTAGTTGGGCACATAGCACTCAGCTTGACACAGTTAACTGTTACCATCCACTCCTGACAACTTCCCAACTACACACAGGTTTTAAAGCCATAGTCTCCGGATGCAAAGACAAATTCATAAATATACCTGGCATGTTAATAACTGTCCTGCATTCCTCTGCCAGAATGGAAGGGAAGTGTTTTTGTATGATGCTTATTCCTAACATTTCATAAATGGAACGCTAACCAATATTGCCTGTCACTTTAAAGTGGAAGACACCCTAAGATTCTCTGCACTCTATAATTTTTTCTTTCCTCCATTCTGGAGTAGTAGTCTAACTTTTCCTTGACAGCCTTAGTCGGCTCTCTAAACACTATAACTCCTTTTTTAATTTCCTTTGTTAGAATCATGAGACCAAAATGCATGGGAGAAAGTCTCCTCTTCCCGTTTGGTGGTATCACTGTGTTTCCTGGACAAACCTTACCCGCTCTGGAACTATGACTTCTTTCTAAGCCAGCAAAACATAAGGCCACGAGAACAGAGTGCAAATATTTGCTAATAGACCACTGGGGGTAACACTTCCACTCCCTGATTACTGGAACTATGGCTCTTGTCTATGAGAAACACAGTACCGTATAGTGCATATGCTGACTCGGCACAAACAGAACCCCCAACTCTGAAAGCTATTTCTGCCTACATGTTGCAGCAAGTGTGACTTCAAAAGTTTGTTCCAAATTCCTATCAATCCAGCTGCTTCTAGATGGTGAAAACCACGGTCAGACCTTTGAGTTCCATGAGCACGAGACTTCCGTGGGCATCAAATGTGTTTCTTTTATTCAAAGCCAGTGCAGTGTAGAACTCAATAATGGTGGAGCAGGCGTTACATGAGTCCATGGATGAGAGTTCTGCCAGAAACATGACATAAAATAGGTAAATGCATACTCATAAACAGTATTCCAGTAAGCTCAAAGCAACCCATCCATGTGGAAGCAGTCCAATATAATCAAGTGGCCACCAGGTCAAAGGCTGATCACCCCAGGGAATGTTGCCATATTGGGGAAACAGTGTTGGTTGTGTTGCTGGGTTACTGGGCCTACACCACTGACTGTAGCCACAATAGCCTCATTGGGAGTCATTGTCACTGAGCATGCATGGTCTCCATTCCTGCTGACATGCCCACTCTGTTCATGAGCCCATTGGACAGTTAATGGGGTGACTGAAAAGAGAAGTGGACTCCTATCTACAGAATGGATTGGCTTATCCACTTGATTGTTAAAATCCTCTTCTACTTGAGGTCACATTTTGGTGAGCAATTATATGGGGTACAAATATATTTATACTTCTTGCCTATATAAATCTCTTATCCGGGCTGGGGATTTAGCTCAATGGCATAAGTACCTGCCTTGAAAGTGTGCGGTCGTGAGTTCGATCCCCGGGACTGATAATAAAATAAATAAATAAATAAATAAATAAATAAATAAATAAATCTCTTATCCACGTCCTTCATCCTGAAAGAGCTTTGTCAACAAAGTTCCACTTATGCTCCTAAATGTTTCTGAATATCCAACTACCCAATGGGTATACCTCAAGAATCAGTATACAATTGTATATCACCATTTCTCCTCTCAGTTAAAATGTACTACACTACAGTTTAGAGAACCAGCATGGGTGTTCTGCAAAGTACTAAGTGTATCTATCTCAACTTTGCATTCTGAACAGAAGAAATAATTACATGATGAATTTGAGGAGATAAGGGACACGAGGATAAGTTGAACATTTGCTAAAACTCCATTGATTACCTGAACTCCATGGTCTCCCACTTTTATTGGAGGAACAAAATGATATTGTGAATCTTGGGGAATCAGCGGTGGTTCAGAAAGAATGTCCACTGTTCCCCAAGCTGTCATAGTCCTCAATTTACATTTATTTTATTAAAAGGACTTAGCTTCTGTTGGGGAATTATGAGAGAATGAGTGACCAAATCAATTTTTTGTGGTACACTGTGGTCCCTTTTCAAGGGGACCTGCTCTCCCCTTCATTCATGGGAATTGGTTTAGGGGGGGATGGTTCCTGCTGGCTTTGATCTGTTCTGTTCATTTGCCCTAATATTTATTTTGTTATATACATGTAAATTTTTGTGGGCTTCCCATCTACTTTACTTTTGGGAACATCACGGATAATCAGCAATACCATAGATCTACAGGTGTCAGATGATTCTGATCACAGTTCTTTTTCTGCTATACATTTTCATAAGTGCCTGCACTTTGCTTTTGGCAATTTTGTGTTGTCACTCCACTGTTCCCACTTTAGGATCAACCAAACTCCTTGCCCTCAATTTTCCTTGTTGCCCATCACTGGTTTGCACTCTAAGGTCTGGCACAGAGAGCAAAGAGGTGGCAAGGCTCTTCAGGGAAGTAGTGCTCCTCACGTGAAACCAGTTCTCAAGGTTTTACTGACAGGAACATTTGTCTGAAGCATTCCAGTGTGTCAGATTAGCATAGACATGACATCCCCTTTAGCATTTCTAATGCCCTAAAGCTCTAGATACCCTCATCAATATTAAACCACAAAATGTAAGGCACCTCTGTCATTCACAGTGGGCCCCACTTTGATCCATACTTCTGCCATCCAGTGAAATACACAATTAAACCTTTCTTTACTACATGAGCTCCAACATCAAATTCGGAATCACTGCATAGGCCCATATCAACAAATTCAGCTTGATCCAGGTGTATTATTTTCACTCCATTATCCCACACATAAAATCAATTCACATGTTGCTCATAAAGCTTTTGATTATCAGAGAAAACTCAAAAAGTTCTTTGGGAGACTATGGGATCTCCTCATAGGTCACACTATGTACTTCCCACTTAAAAATGTCCTTTAATTCAAATCTGGCTGTGGGCATTGGAGCAATCATGCATGGTGAGTGTGACACCCAAATGGTGTCTGGATTATCATGCTTGTTTAACAAAGAATCAGTTTCTTCCGGTATACTCACAGAAGCTAACTCCACAGGCATGGGGATGTCCATGACTCTAGATTTAGAATATGGAAATATCTTTCTCTGGGAAAGCATTCTTATGAGAATTTAGATGTTCAGCACCCTCGGCTGCATCAGGGCTCTCCTAAATGTTCCTATTCCAGTTTATCAGGCTCCACTGTGTTTGGATCAGAGCCTTCACTTTTACTTCTGATACTTACTGATGCTGAGTATTAACTCAGCTTTTCGGCTACTCAAACTATGATGGCCAGTATTTGGGATTTTGCAATCTTATCCAAGTGGCTAAAGGAGAGATTACTTTTCAGGACACACTTTGAAACCTTTAAGTTTTTGTGTGTGTTTTCAGCTAGGAATTTGAATCTTAGAGTCTTAGTTTTCCTTTATCCTTACACTTAGAATCGGATTGCTCCCAAATTGGTTGAGCTAAATGTTTCCTTTCATTAGTTTGCCAAAGATTCTATGAGCAACCAACAATCATTATGCTTTCCTCTCTGCCAATACTACTAAAAAATTTCATATAAAGAGTCAATAAATTCTTTCCAATTCATAAGTGGCACAGGACAATTGAATAGATCCACACTGTGTATTATTTTAAACAGTTCCCAGCAAGGACTATTCATATTCCCCAAAGTACTTGACAGACCATGCCATCTTTAAGTCTCATCAATCTAGAGAGCCAACTCCACAAATTACTGCTGCCATTAAAGAATTTCATTTTTGCAATTGTCCTTGAGAGTGACTTCCAGTACTAAAATTTGGGTCAGTCAGTAAAATTTTCCAGAGCCAAATTTAATGGAAGATACACAAATAGATTTAAAAGACTGCTGTACAGTGGCCACCCACACAGTCAGATGTGGAAGAGTTCAAAAGGTGTGTTTATCTGCTGGAGATATGAGTCTTCCTGTGAAATGCCTAGGGGCACACTGTAGTCCTTCCAAGTTCATATCAGGAGGCAGAATTGTCTGTGCTGGAGGATTCAGAATCTACACAGGAAACCAGGAGACAACGTCCAAGGTGAAGGTGAAAACTGCAATTCAGCTGAAGAAAAAGAAGCAAATTTTTCTTTTCATTTTGGTTTCTCTTTTATCCTTTTTTTTTTTTTTTGGTACTGGGGATTGAACTCATGATCTAGTGCTTGCCAGTCTGGCACTTACACCGTTGAGCTAAATCCCCGGCCCTCTTTTATCCCTTTCTGACAACAGTCCTCCTTATTGTGGGTCTTCTACTCATAGGATATATCCTTTCAATTTATGTGGGCATTTCTTACTCAAATTCTCACCCTCAGTTAACTACCTCAAGCAATAAATCTCTCCAAAAGTACATATGATGGTGTGGTTTGTCAGAAGCAACACTGACAAAGGAATTTTCAGGAATACTGTAATTATTTGGGGGAAAATTATTTTTATTGGATGACATGAGGAAAATGTCATTTATCTATTCCCTGTTACTGACAAGGCCATTTCCTTTGGTAACTATTATTGTTCTTACATAAAAAGGTGAAATAAATAATAGTACAAAGGAGAAGTAACCATTTACTACAAAGAAGGAATTTACTAATTTATTGATTGTGTTCTATTTTATAAATTTTTGAGAAAAAATTACAGTCTCCTTTTTTATTTTACCCTTCTTTATGGCTGAGTAAACTTTTTTGTTTTTTTAAAATAATTTTATTTAAAGAGAAAAAAAAGAAAACAAAACAGAATAAAGGGTAGCCACAATACAGTATTCCAAGGAAAAAAGGAAAAGAATAACAACAAAAAAACCTAAGAAATTATTGCTTGACAAATTACATGCTGACTTCTTGGAAATAGTTGTTCAATTTACAAAGTTAAAACATGTAAAGTAGACATTCAAACAGTGAGACTGTTAACAGTTCTGCTCCACGATCTGACAAAAACAGCAATATGGTAATCCATCTTACCCATGCAAATATACATGCAATTGTATCAAAAGGGTAAAATTAAACACAACAAAACAGAGCAAAGTGGATCACAAGAAAGCAATGTAAGAGACAAAAATTTCAAAACTAGACAATCAGAGATATTCACTGTCTATCATATTGACTCTTGTTTTCTTTCAAATAGTTGTCCAGATTGTCACATACAGGGAATTCACATGAAACAACCTAGTATGGAATTGATCTGAGCAGGACGAGGAGGGTATTTCAGGTCTTCAAGGCCAGACATTAGGGAAGCCAAGAATGGCTGTCATAGTGACTCTCATTCTCCTCAAAACAGCTGTCCATACCTTAATGTCCATACCTTAATGCCTTAACCAAGGCAAAGCAAGCTAAGATCACTTTGAACAAAAAGTGATAGTTTTGCTGGACTTCACATCATGACATTATGGAATCAGCACTGGGTATTGTAGTGTCTCTTTTTCTTCTAAGTAGTTGTTCATTTCAACATGTGTTATATAGTTGGTTCTCATAAACTCTTTATAAGCTCTACACATGCATGAATCTCTACATGTATATCTATCATTTCTGTATTAGCAGGAAAAACAAAACAAAGCAAGATAAAACGATTCCTAGAAAAGCATGAGGCAGAAAAGTCACATAAAACCACAATACAAGGTGATCTACAATGGTTACCATGGTGTCTCAGCAGTGTATAACAACATTAATAAAAACAAAGCATTGGAGACATTATAAGACTTCAAAAGCAAGTAATAATCCAACCAGAGTGGGTATCTTAGTGAATCTTGTCATCTTCAGTGTAGTTGCCTATACACTTAGACTTGATGCTATCCATCATAACAGATTTAAATAAAATCAGTCAATACAAAGTAGCAATCTTACAAACCAGATTCAAATAAGATCAGTCATGATAAGACAGTGTTTAAGTTGATAGGAAAATTAGGGATGATTACCATAATATGTCCTCTTATTTTGGGGATAGCTGACCATGTCCTCAAGTCTAGTGTAAGTAGACAAACTGGAACAGCACGTAATCCATCCAAGCAAGAGTGGTGAGAATAATGTAAATTTTAAATCTTGTTACCCCATTAACAATATCCTCTGCCTCCCTTTTTTAGACAATTCCTCCCCTTTCACCCCCATGGGGTGCACTGCTTGTTTTGGGTCCCACTGCCTCCCTATATAGAGCATCTCAATGGACCCTATCTCCTGATCTACTCTGCCTGTGTTTCACTCTGTTAGTATTTCGAGACCCTCTATACTAGAGATTATAGCCAATCTTCTCTGCCTCATTTCTGCTATTCTGTTTTTCTGCCATTGATAGTCTATTTTTCTCTTCCATTCCACTGTCTGCCTCATTCACTGAGGCCTCTCTGCCACTGTTCCTGAAATGCTCATATTCTTGTTCTCTCTCCTTAGAATGTCCTTCAGTATTTTTTGTAGGGTTGGACTGGTGGTCACAAATTCTCCTAGTTCCTCTTTGTCATGGAAGCATCTTTTTTCTCCATTAATTTCTAGAGAGAGTTTTGCAGGATACATCAATCTGGGCTGGAGATTGTTCTCCTTCAGCGCTTGAATTGCTTTACTCCAAGCTCTTCTTGACCTGATGGTCTGTGTCGAGAAGTCTGCTGTGATTTTGATGGGTTTTCCTTTATAGGTGATCTGTTTCTTTTCTCTGATAGCTTTTAATATTCTGTTCTTATATTGAATTTCTGGGATCTTGATTATTATGTGTCTGGGTGTAGCTCTGTTTGGGTTGTAGGTGGCTGGAGTTCTGTATGCTTCATACCTCTGCATAGCATTTCTTTTTTCTATGCTTGGGAAATTTTCCTTAATAATTTCTGTGAATAGCCTTTGTAATTCCCCTGGTTTGATTCCTGCTTCTTCATTCACATACTTTATTCTTAAATTATAGATCCTCTCTGCCACTGTTCCTGAAATGCTCATATTCTTGTTCTCTCTCCTTAGAATGTCCTTCAGTATTTTTTGTAGGGTTGGACTGGTGGTCACAAATTCTCCTAGTTCCTCTTTGTCATGGAAGCATCTTTTTTCTCCATTAATTTCTAGAGAGATTGTCATCTTCCAGTCTTTGTATCTTTACTGCCTGCTCCCTTGTTATTTTTAAGAGATCTTCCCTTTCATGACCCCACATTGCAAGCCTGTGTTCAATTTTTGATACAATTTTTGATCTTTGGTTTCTTTCAAGCAGTTTTGCCAGCTTTCTATGGAGTCTTTAGTTTCCTGATAAACTCTTTCAATCTGCTTCATGAATTCTAGTTTTTTTCTGAATTCTTCATTAAATTTTTCTCTCCTTTTGTGTTCCTCCATTCTTCTGTTTGTGTCTTCTTGAGAGGTGCCCAGCCCTTCTTTTATTAATCTACTTATCTCTTGTTTAATTTGAATGAATACTTCAGTTTTGGTCCCGCTTATGAGGTCCTGAAGATATTTCTTTATGTCCGCTAATGCTGTGTTTGATGTTGCATTTTTGCTGCTCTCAATCTCTTTTGTATTTACCTCTCCTGGATCAATGTTGTCAGGGTTGGGGGCTGGGAGTGTTTTCTTATTTCTCCCTTTCCTCATGTTTTTGGTTCCTTCCATACAAGTGTACAGTGTAATTCCCAGACCCTTTTCTTGTTGGTTAAAGCTCCTCTAGAGGGCGCAGGTTAGGATCTTTAGCCCTCTTCAATAGGTTATCAGAGATTAGAGTTCACCCAAGGGCAGTGTGCGCTAGCTCCTCCCTTCTGGGCCAGTCAACCTTTGCAGGCCTTCACTGCATCAGTGTGCACTGATCTCAGGGAAGTAATAGTGTAGCCACTCACTGGGCCCCCACCAGGGGCGTGGCCTAGTCCAAGCAGATTCCACCAATCAGCTTGGCAAGGGGAGCAACCAGCTGAAGCCACTTCCTTATGGAGTTAGGGCTGTCCTGCCCAAATCCAACATGTCGTCTAGTCGGTTTCCCCTTTCCCATGGGAGGGTCTTATTCCCATCACTCACCGCGTGTTGATGCCAGTCCCCAAGAACTGCTGGGCTCCCCAATCTCCGACTTCAGCGCGGCTGTGGTGGGAATTCATGGTGCCTCTGGGTGGGTGGAGTGCAGGGCTGTTCAGCTCTGCGCTCAAGGCGGCTCAAGCCAGTCGCTTTGGTGCAGATCGCTTGTTCAGGTTGGGCAGGAATTCAGATGGCTCGAGGAGGGCGCAGTGCTCGCTGATCTTATCTTCACTAATAGTAGCCCCAGGACCTCATATTCGAGTGGTTTTTTGCACTTTAGTTTCTTCCTGGGTTGTGAGAGTCCATCTCTCTCTGTTTGGGTCTCTCCAGGGTGTTTTATTCTGGCATTTGAGGTGTCTCTCTCAGAGAGGGTCTCTCTCCTGCTACCTACCAGTCCACCATCTTGTCTTCTCCTATGGCTGAGTAAATTAATGGAGAAATATTATTTAAGATGCCTACATGCCTGAATTTAAATCTTTTCTTCTTTTTGATGAGATTGGCTAGGTGTTTATCAATTTTATTTCATCTTGTGAAGAATAACTCTGATTCATTCTTTATATTGTTTTGTCTCAATTGCATTCACTTCTGCTTTACTTTTATTATTTCTTCTCTTCTACATGCTTTGTGTTTGATTTGTTCTTCAAATTATACAGGACAGAGACTTTGAGTTCTGGGTAGAGGAGCTAGAACTTTCCATCGAGCTGGTGGGTGATGATACTGTCGGTCCGCAGAGTGCACAGGCTTGCATGATAGACCTAGGTAACACTGAGGGATGGTGGAGGAAGACTCGGAGGAATCGTCTCCAGAGGAACTCCAGCAACTTCTGACTGAGTAACAGAGGATGAAAGCTAAGGAACTTTCTATAGAGGAGGGGAGTATCAACAGTCAGTGCAGGAAAGTTCTTTAGAAATAAAGGAAATCCTGAAAAAAATGGACAGAGCTACAAATATTTGTAAAAAAGGTCCACAGAGAAAGAAAAAGGGCCAATAATTGCATTCACTTGCTTAATGAAAATCTCACGTCATACTGCAGGACAGTGTTTAAAAAAAAAAAAAAAGAACAGACAATCTTTGAGAGGTTTTTAGTTCTGAAAGTTTAGAGAACTAGGAAGCCAGAAGCAGGTCCTAGTGGACGGCAGAATCTCGCAAGAAGAAAAGTGCACCTGAGGGCCAGATTCCCGAGATCTGTGTGGCAGGTATCTCTGCTTTAAACAATTTTCTCTATTTCATTTTCCCTCTGAGAGCCAAATATGTGAACTTGAATAGTGAGTACAGTATGAAATTATTGGTTTTCGTAAAAAGGAAACAACTTACAACGTTTTGTTGAGCAGAGTATGAAATGTTTTGCAGGCTACAGACAATGCCAAGAAAAAAGAGCACAGCTGAGAGCCGGAGTCCTAACGTTCTCTCGGAAAGAGTCTGCGGCAGGCGCTCCAGGCGGGCGGATGGGCCCAAGCTGGGAGCTGGTGTAGGCGGGGCCGCGGCGGTCCATGGGGAGCAGGTGGGGTGCAGGCGGCCAGGGCGCTCCACGTAGGGAACTGAGGCGGGCTCGGCTGGGCCTCGGCCTTGTGCGAGTCCTGCTGTGGGCGGGATAAGGGACAGGTTGTGCAGAGTCCCGGTCGTCATTTGTTAGGGAAAATCCGAAGTAATGTGTTCTGGTCCTCTACAGGCATTTGCGCTTCAGACTGGGAGACAGGTGAAGTTTGAGACTGCGCAGCAGGCGGGAAGCAGAGGCCGGAGAAGCTGGCGGGTTTTGCTCGTTCGTTTGTTGAGTACAGAGCGAGGTGTGGGCTGAGGCAGACTTCCCCGCAGGGAGCGAAGGCGGCCACTGTCGCACCCGCACCTGATGTGTGAGATAAGCAGCAGCAGCACCTGCGCCGAGCGCCTAAGTGAAAGCTCGGGGGGGGGGGGGGACCGGGGCCGTCACCCAGCTATCGCCAGTCACTGGGGGAGCCAGGAAAGAGAAGCGATGAGCGGAGAGAGCGGACCTGAGAAGAGGTGGACTGCCGAGAGGACGGGGTTCCGGATTCCGCGGATACGGGGAGCCAGGGTCTGCACAGTGGAGTGGGGGAGACGTCAAAGGAGCAAGAGAGAAAAGCCCAGAAAGATAGCTTAGCGATCTGAAGCACCGAGCATGTGGGAAACTGGGAGCTTCCTGGATTTAGAGCATCTTGTAGGCAAAGTTAGGGAGAAAAATAAAGAGGGAGACATGGAGATTAGGGGAAGGGGGCTTTGCCAATCTGAAATTCCAGCGAGTTCTGGCGCAGCAGAAGCTGCAGAAGCTGTGGGGACCGTGGTGTGGTCTGAGAATGTTGCCAGGTGACCTGAGCTAAGAAAGAGGTTCAAGAGAGCTTAAACCCTTCCAGAGTTTGTCTTCCTTCTCAGACCTTGGCACAAAAATGTGGCATAAATAACCAACGGAGTCCACCAGACTTAGGGAAAGGGAATATGGCATGCAATTTATTGCGCCTGAATTCAGGCAAAGAGCACCATAAGACCTTCTGTTGCCCCCCCAAAGGGAAGCGTGTCCTTGTATAGGGATGAAGAGAAGGCAGGGAACATCAGGCAGTGAACACCTGTGGTTAAGTTTTCGAGCAATTTTGCATCACAGTGGGCTAAATTCTTTGCAGTGCTCCTTGTAAATTTCTGGGTGGATCCAGGGCCCAAAGTTGCTTTATCTTATCTCCTTTTCCATGTTTACCAATGACAGTTTTGGTGCTGAGCTGAGTTCCCTGCAGAGAGAAGTACTTCTGCTGTCAAGCAGGCTGAGAGCTGAGTCAAGCCAGGTTGGAGACTTACCGCTTTTTTTTTTTGGCATGGAAATATGTTTGTCTTCAAAATTAAGGTATTTTCTGGGAAAATGTCTACAGTTTGAGGGAGATGGAATGCCCGCTTCTCTTTTATCTTTACTCTTTTGCAGAATACTACTGTTATGCTACTCCATTATTTTCATGAAATTGTATTCTTCATAAATGAAAATGAGTAGATTGAGAGTGTGTGTGAAACTCTTGGCAATGAAACCAATTGCCTCATTACCAATAGCAGGTCTTGTCTTTATTCCATTTTGTATTAGGGTTACCTAAACTCGTGCATTTTGTTTGTTTGTTTGTTTGTTTGTGTTTTTTTGCTTGTTTTTGTTCCTTTGCTTTTGTACTGAGAATCAAACGAAGGTCCTTGCACTTGCCAGGCAGACACTGTTCCACTCAGCTACATCCAGGGCCATCATATTTTCTGACATCAAGGGATTTATTCTTCCATAGGGCATTGACCCTGGAACCTTTTGAGAACGTTGGTAACCAACCCACTTTCAGGAAGAGTCCACTGAGTACGTTAAGAAAACCATGGAAGTTTTGGAAAACCAGGATGAAAACCTTTAAGTGCAAGCATGCTTCATGTGATGTGAGAGTACCATCACGGGAGAGAGACTGGCCCATAAGTTTCTGGGTTTGAATTTATCATTTGAGCTCCACTCGTTCTGGAAAAAGTTTGCTTTTCTTGCGGTGCTCTCAGTCCCTGGACCCGCAATGGAACAGGAGTCAATCAGCGATGAAGGCGGGCTGTCTGAACCACCAATCAGGTGCGGTGAGGGAGGAGGTCACTTCCTGTGTCATGGCGCCGAACAGCGCAATCGGAGCTCCTTGCTGAGAGCCCGCACCTGACTGCACCACAGTTTCCTGTGCCTTCTACAGGATGCAGCCTGCATAGGAAGGATCCTGGGAGACTCTAACGCAAACAATGGTGACGTTGCGGGATGGGTGCAGGGACGGGGTGGAATCGGGTGAGTTCTGGAAGGAAGGGGCCAGAGTGAGCTATGGCAATGAACGCTCTCTGCTTCGCTCCAGGATCTGATGAGTGTGGGGCTTTGCGAAACCCTTGGTTGTATACTCTGCAAAACAATTGTCATTTTAATTGTTTATGTGAGACCACTACTCACAGTGGTGTTCCTGCATGAACAGTCCTCGAGATCTCACAACAGTGAGAACTGGGGTTGTGAACCAAATGAAGGCTGTTAGATTTTATTGGAAATAACAACTCCCAGAGTTCCAGTAAGAGTCCCAAACAAGTGGTCATATGGCAGTTCTTCAGTCGATCCAGAGCTAATCGTGGGTAATCAGAGCACAGTAACTGCCCAGTTGCTTTGTGACCACCTGTCAAAGATGTCTGGATTTAAAACGACCGCACTGAATTCAGGATCTCTAACCAATTTTCTTATCATGCACGGTTTAAAGGAGACTAGGCTTTTAGAGAAAAAAGACCTGGTTATTTTGTATTTTAAATTTCTGGAAACTCAGGAGCTTGATAGGGTGTGGCTGCATCTCCCTTTAGTACTGAAGTGGCTGCATTACTAGATGGGCAGAAAGTTTACTCTTGGTCCAACGTTCTAGATAATTCTACCCTCATTTCAATTCTTAGAAAAATGTCTAATTTCTCTGTCTCGAGCCCTTCCCTAGCCAGGTGCCTTATTTATATGCTAATAAAACAAATTATTGTTTACTTTTAAGGTATTTAAATGAAGTTTCTATGGAGTTTAGAATGCTGAGGATGATGGAGGGGTGGTTAACTTATTACCAAGGGAGGGGAAAAGTTGTCCTTTTGCTAAGGACAACTTCCTGAAGGGGCTGCCTGTTAAACCCACAGGGAGAAATGCCTGCTTGCGGCCCTGTGAACTGGCTAGCAGGCTCGCTGTCCATGGAGAGGAACCTTCCTCTGTCAGGAACCCAAAGCATAAACTCCCTGTGACATTTCTGGGTGGCAGGTTGCATGGGCAGGGCTTTGAGAGACTCCTAAACCTGAATAGGGTGATGTACAGCTTTCAGTGATCCAAGAAAAGAGTGAGGCTGTGATGGAGGTGGAAGGTCAGTTACATATGGACAAAAGTAGCCGTGTCAGGACCTAGACCTCTACATCCCATGAGAGGATGTTCCTGTATGTCAACTGATGCTTTTGTGCTCGTGTTCTTTTCAGGCTTTTGGGGAGAGACTGAGAAAGTACCAGGCCTTCAGCACCCTGTGCTGTGCAAATGAGGTGACCTAAGCACGGTCATGGGCAGCTCATGGCTTGCTCCCCCACAATTCATCATGTTAGGCACTGTCAACTGAACACTATTGGTGGATCCTCTGATTCTTGTGTGATGTTTGTTTTTGAACAACACTGGGCTGGCTTTTGTCTCCTCACTTTTCTTTCAGTAGCAGACCTGGTATTGTAGCTTATGTGTAAAATATCTCTTAGATGTCTTTTCTGTTAAAACTTGATTTGATAATGTGAGATTTACAGTTTTTGGTGGATTCAACCATTGATATTTTCAGCATCAGAGTGCTGCAAGGAAGTGAAGCTTGAGTGGAAGAAATTCGTTAGGGAAATTTCCTGGAAAATTGTGTTTGTCTGTGGCGCTTCCCATTTTTCTGTACTCCTTCCTTGCTGTGGTGAGTTGAGCAGACTGGGCTTGATGTATAAAGTTATCATGGGCTTGATATTGAACTTCCACCAGAACAGCAAATAAGGGCATCAGGATTATAACAAAAAAGAAACAGATAGGACTACACGTGTGGGTCACCAAGCACACCTATAAAACAGCACCACAGTGCTTGTTCAAATAAGACATCATCAGTTATTCCTTTTATGGTGTTTTTGTTTTTTGGTACCGGGGATCAAATTTACAACCTTGTGATTGTAAGGCAGGTGCTTATGCCACTGAGTTAAATGAAGTTTTAATGCCCAGTTATTCCTTTTAATGTCAAGAATGTAAAAACATTTTTCATTCACAATTTTATTCTGAAAGGCTTCCTTGGAAACTTGGTACCCTAGATAAGTATCTGTGAATTTGAGTTTAATTCTGCATGTAGTATAATTTTTAAGTGAAATTTCCCCTAGATTCTAAAGGAGAGAATCTACGACTACCATACTTTTCTGCAGCCATAGGGATGACACTTTTTAACACTTGGAGGCAATATGTTCATTTCTATTAATGCTGTGACTCTGTGCCACATTTTCAGGACTTTATTTTATTTTATTTTTTATAATTTTATTTAAAGAGGAAAAAACAAAACAAAATAAAACAGAATAAAGGGTAGCAACCATACAGTATTCCAAGGAAAAAAGGAAAAGTACAACAACAATAAAACCTAAGAAATTATTACTTGACTAATTACATACTGACTTCTTGGAAATAGTTGTTCAAATTACAAAGTTAAAACATGTAAAGTAGACAT
>PVJX010024446.1:0-28076 GCA_004027295.1 Dolichotis patagonum
GCGGGAGTGGGAGCTGGCATTGTCACAGCAGCACTGGGAGGCCAGTGCCAGGGAGCTCCCCAACCTACCCAGCTAGTGCGGGGCAGAGTCAGAATCCAAAATGGTGCCAGTGGTGCTGGCCGTCTGTTCCTGAGCACTTGCTGTGTGCCACACACCGAGCCAGTGCCAGCGTACATTTCCTCATTTCATCTTTGTGACTTTGAGATCTTACTGTACGTGTCAGGGTTAAGAGACAGGTCCCAGGATTAAACCATTAAGGTTCGGCTGTTAACTGTGTGACCCAGTGCTCTCCCTGTGCAAAGTCACACATTAGTTAGCAGTGGGCCAGGCTGCCTTAGGAGCCCAGCGCCGACGGGATGGGACCAGAGTTCGCTACTCAGGATCAGACCAGGTGCTGCCGTGGTGTGAGGCAGCACGGACTCGTGGCAGCCAGAGTCACGGGGTGCCTGCGGTGGGGTTGTCTCCCCATGCCAGTACTTGGGCGAGCCTCACTTTCACCTGCACCTTCCGGGGCTTCTCTTAAATACCTGGTTCAGGGAGGCATTGACCCAAGTGCTGACTGCTCCGAGGGCAACGAATGGCAAGACTGGGTGCACACCTGAGTCAGGTCAGGGGCCCCCTGGGACTGCAGACGTAGTTCCTCCAGCTTCTGGGGGGCTGCACGCCCTGTCCCTGGCCGCCCATACTTCTGGCCTGGCTGCTGAGCCTCTTCTCAGTCCTTGTCGTTCTCTGGAGCCCTAAAGCCGAGGTGGAGTGAATGAGCAGAGGAGGTGGCAGCAGGGCTCAGCAGGCATGTCCGGAGGGAGGTGGTCCTCACAGGTGGCATTTGCCAAGATACTGCCTGCTACTGTGGTGGCTAAGAGCGGCTGTTGTGTTCTGTATGTACATGAGGAGAGGGGTGAGAATGGAAAGAGGAGAGAAAGAAAAGGGTAAATATATATGGAATGCTTCAGCAAGGCACAGACACCTGTGGACTACACTTGTAGTCCCAGCACTTGGGAGGCTGAGGCAGGAGGAGGGTCACTTGACCCCAGTAGTTCAAGACAGCCTGTGTAACATAGTGAGAAACAGAAATCAAACAAACAAGCAAAAACAAAACGCTTCCGATGACATTGTCCACATGAGTGTCAGCTACACGCCTGGGATACAGGTGTTCAGGGGCAACATCAGGTCCTCCCCTAAGTGCTCCCTCTCAGCCATCGTCAGTGCAGTCTGAGACTGTTCCCTTTCCAGTCCTCATTGCAACTCATTCCTGAGTGAAATGACAATGGTGTCATCTTGTCTGAGGCCCCTGAGGAAGGGGCATTCCTTTCCATGTGAGCTTAAGAAGCCACCAAAGCCATCGTGGCTAGAGAGTCCAGTCTGGACGGGAACCACCTGGGGAAAAGAAGGCCTGGGAATTCAGAGGTGTGAGAGCTGTTATTTGCCTTTTTCTCTTGACCTTTAAACAGCCTTGCAAGGTCAGCATTGGATACCATCTGTCAAACAGTGCTTTCTTTTTTTTAACCTCAGTCCTTCAAACTTAATTTTCATTTCCTTTGTGAAGTTAGAGACCTGTCTTTGGTTTAATTCCATGACTACCATGGGCAAAAATGATCTTTCCTATGCCGGGTGTTACTGTGTGCACCCCAGCTAGCTGCCCTGCCAAAGCACAGGCATCCCGCACCCCCTCCTTGCTCCTGATCCATCCTCAGCTCCTCTTCTGTCCCCCAGACCCCTTAGTGCTGCTGCCCTGCTCCAAGGCTACACCCCAGTATGCACCCCCCTTTCCTGCCCCACCCCCAGCCTGACCGCCCCAGCTGCCTCTGCAGCCCGCAAGCTCCCTAGTCAGCCCTTGACTCACCCCATCACCTGAGAGGCCTTTGTTTTCCCTGTAGGGTGAGTGGAACAAACAGCTCTAGAACAACCTGGGCCCAGCTGAGGATCAGAGCTGCCCGGCCTGGTAGCTGCTTCAGACGTGGGCACGCCCTCAGGGCCAGGGTGTTCTGAGGGGTTCCTGAGCCCACTTGGGTAAAGTAGGCTTTGTAGGTGGGCCCTGAAGCCTCGCCCTGATTTTATGTTATTACTGTGGAAGTATCAGTAGCCCTGATATTATTGTAGGAAGACATTGTATCTTAGGTTCCAAATACAGCAGCTGACTTGCAAAAGAATCTGCTCTCACCATGGGACTTTGACTTCCTCATTATCAACACTGCCAACCTCAGGGGTGAGATCCTGAGGCCCACAGGCCTCTGCATGGGTAAATTCTGAGGAACAGATTACTGACCCGGCCTCCTCTCAACCCAAGGATGAGGGTTAGAATCAGGAGAGGGAATGGATATCTGTTGGGCATATTATGTCCAAGTCTTAAATGTTGCCATTAACTCTCGCTTGATTCCACAGCACCTCCAGAGGGTCAGTATTGTTAACTCTAGTGTTAGAGCTAAAGGAAGCGGGGCTGGGAAAGGAAGAAACTGGCCTGAGAGTCCTCAGCCAGTACCCAGCCCACCCTGGGTGGGGAGCCAGCAGTGCCCACTTGCAGAGCCAGGCTTTTCCTGTGCTCCCTGGAGGGGCTGCAGTAGGCACGGTCCTGGCCCTGACCTCCTCTCTTTCCAGGAGAGCCGCATCTACGCTGTGGCGACATCGGGCATGCAGGTGTCAGATGTGTCTCCCCGTAGCAACACTGCTTGTTGTGGTGAGTCCGAGAGGCTGGAAGGCTCAGGGGGGCTGTTGGTGGCAGGGTGGGTGAGCATGGAAGAGGAGACCATGCAATAGCCAGGGTTCCCACCAGGAACAGCGCGGTAAGCTTGCACTGCCTGAGCCTCCTGGCACTGGAAGGAAGTTGTGTGGATTCGGCTCAGCAGAGCTGGCCCTGAGGGGAAGTGGTCAGGGTCAGAACCCATCCCAGAGCTGGGAGTGACCACCTCTGTATGTAGGGCAAGGCTGTTGGGGGGGCAGTCCCCTGATTCAGGTGAGTTCTGCCCACTGGCTCCTCCATCTCTTGCCAGCCTCACACAACTGGCCCCCAAGGGCACATGGTTTATAACTCAGCAAGAACAGGACTTGGTGCAAGCCTTGTGGATGGGATCCCATTGTGTGGGCTTTCCCACGAGGGGAGCATGGCGCTCAGTGTCACGGTGAGGGAGGCCGCGGAGGTGAGAAAGGCCCTGGTC
Organism: Dolichotis patagonum; assembly: GCA_004027295.1. NCBI lineage: Eukaryota > Metazoa > Chordata > Mammalia > Rodentia > Caviidae > Dolichotis > Dolichotis patagonum. The sequence continues at coordinate 3,153 of PVJX010024446.1, forward strand.
CTCCTCCTGGGTTATGTCCTCCCCTCACCCTCTGTTTCTCCTCAGCCTCAAGCCCTCCTGCTCTTGTGTGCCATGGGCCTTTCTGTGGCTTTGTCTACAAGAATGTCACCGTGCCTGTCTACACAGCACTGAAAGGGGTAAGAAGCCGCTGTGTCAAGAGATGGGGCCACCCTGTCAGAAGAGACACTGTCTCTGCCTGCGCTGCCTGGGGAGGGCTTGAGGGCCCAAGGGAGAGCTAGCCCGACATTGTGTTTTTTTATTTATCATTTTGGGTATAAAAATTCTGCATTTACAAAAATTTGAGTCCATGTGAATGTGGGCAAAGTAAGAAGTTACAGGTTAAGCCTGTACCTGCCCGGCTCCTCAGGCCCCCTGAGGGCAGGGGCTCCGTCCTGAAGTGTCTGTGTTTAGACACATTCTCATAAGGCTCATAAGGCTGGTACATAACAACCACACCATATTTTCATACACATTTTTGCCTTTTTGTTACTGGGTTTTGAACCCTTAGAGTAATATTTGGCAAAACTTGTCATAGAAAAGTAAGAGACCAAAAGTGAAATTTCTTATATTGCTTTTCACTGATTTCTGACATTACAGGTAACTGTGAGGAATGGTTTGGTGTTTATTCTGTAAGGTCCTCTGATACGTTTACAAAACGCGGGCGTGCATGAGTGCATACAGACGCAAGCACGCTTTCTGTTCTTCCCCTTTTCTCTCTCCTCTCTCATCCTTATCATTCTCTATCATTCTCATGCATATGCGTGAGTGTGCACATGTGTCACACACACACAAAGGGCATCATGTGCCAGGCATAGCATCACATACCCATAATCCCAGCACTCTGGGATCACAAGTTTGAGCCCAGCCTGGTAACTTAATGATAAAGAAGACCTTGTCTCTAAATAAATACATAAATAAATAAATGTCCAGGGAGGGTTCAATCCCCACACAAAGCCAAGGGGGATCATGTTCTAAGGCCGTTCTGTGCCCCCACTGACTGCTCACTTGACTGTGTCAGTGTCGCCTCCTGCTGGCCTATAGGACCCCTCAGTGCTCCTCCACTCATTCACAGAGTGTGTCCTTATAGTTTCTGAAATAAATGTTGCAGTGAGCATCATCGTGCATGTGCATCCTCGTGCACTTACATACATGTATTTCTTTTTTTTTTTTTTTTTTTTTTGGTGCTGGGATCAAACTCACGACCTCGCATTTGCCAAGCAGGCACTCACGCCGCTGAGCTAAACCCCTGGCCCCTTCATATACGTATTTCTATAGGACACCAGAGGTAGAATTGCTGGGAAAATTACTCGAAGGTTGTGAACTTTAGCATGTACCTATTAAATTACTCTCCAAAAACACTCTGGGGGCTGGGGTGTAGCTTAGTGGTAGAGCACTTGCCTAATGTGCATGAGGTCCTGTGTTTGATTCCCCGCACAATACATGTACAAACCCTTAAACAAAACAAAATGCATACTTTTTGCTTTTTGGTAGTGCTGGGGATTGAAACCAGGGCCTTTGTACTGAGCTATATTCTCAGTCCTTCCTATTTTCTTTTCTTTTGTTTTTTTTTTTCCCTTGAGACCAAGTCTTGTTATGTAGCCAGGTTGGCCTCAAACTTGTGGCGATCCTTCTGTCTCAGCCTCCAAAGAGCTAAGATTACAGACATGCACCATCACCCCTGGCCAAAACACACACATTTTTAAAAAGCAAATAAAAATGTTTTGCCGTCCTACAGGATGCTTCCCCAGATTTTCCTCATACCGTCACCAACATCGAGATAATCAGTCTCTTCAGATGTTTGCCAGTCACGAAGATGCCTCCCTATTTCCATATCCCCACATAGGCACTTGCAAAGCTTCTGTCCTGCACCCTGGCCCGCTGGTACAGGGAGTGAGGGTCATGGAGGGCAGGCGTTCAGTCTGGATGGGACAGCTTGTGGGGGAGCACAAGAGGTGATGGACACAAGGAGCAAGAGTGAGGCAGGAAGGACTTCACACCGTTAGGGACCATCGTTCAGTGCCCCAGCTGGGTGATGGCTACAGGGGCAAACCTCCTGCGGGAGGGACGGGGAGGACTTCTGCAGCCTGAGCGGCAGCTAGGTGGGGTCTTGTCTTGCAGAAAGCCACACAGATCAGCAGTGTGCCCTTCATGGACGAGTCCTCTGGTTCTGATGACGACTGCAGCTCTCAGGCGAGTTTCCGGATATCCGTGCCCTGCTCTGAGTGCAGGAAGACCAGCGGCCTGGGCAGTCCCCGGGCTATCAAGAGAGGTACTGAGAAGGGGAGCGGGAAGGGCCTGTTTGATCTGCTGGCAGCATCCCCAGCAGATCTATTCTCAACCCCAGACTCGAGGATCCTGGCAGCTTCTGGGCAGTGAGTGTTGGGGGAGGGGAGGGACTTGACTCGTTGTCCTCTGGCTAGGGGTCTCCATGTCCTCACTGAGCTCTGAGGGTGACTACGCCATTCCCCCTGATGCCTGCTCACTGGACAGTGACTACTCGGAGCCTGAACACAAAATGCAGCGCACCTCCTGCTACTCTGCTGAGGGGCTGGGCCTGGGCACGGTGAGCGGGGAGCCTGGATGGGCCCAGATGCATGGTGTTGGTGGGGAGATTAGAGATGGCCCTAAAGACAGGCAGACACACACAGGCCCCCTGAGAAGCCTGGGGCGGGGCCATGTGCACCCCTGCTAGGGCAGCAGTGAGCTCAGATCTGGTTCCACATCACCCCACTGCCCTGCCTTTGTCAGCTGCTGCAGGAGCCCTTCTGCGGGGCTGGCTGACTGACCCTCATCAGTGGTGCCACCTCTGACTCATCTCTTTCAAGGCCACTTGAGGGCCAGCTCTTCCACATGCAATCCAGCTGCCGCCTCCTGGTGGCCAGGAGTTGTCTTTGCCACCACCACAAGAGCCCTCAGTCCTCAGAGGCCTTTAGCCCTCTCTGAACCCTCAGCAGATCATGGTGCCCAGAAAATAAGTACACATGATGTCCAGAAGCTCCAAGTGATCCCCTTCCTGTCCCCCTTTTCTTGTGTGCCCCTTCACCCCTCAGGAGTCACTGGAGAAGTCGGGTTACCTGCTGAAAATGGGGAGCCGCGTGAAGACGTGGAAGAGACGCTGGTTTGTCCTGAGACAGGGACAGATTATGTACTACAAGTCCCCGGTGAGGGTCTTACTGAGACTGTGGTCACAAGGGGCTGGGGATTTAGCTCAGCGGCATAAGTGCCTGCCTTGCAAGCGCATGGTCGTGAGTTCAATCCCCGGTACCGATTAAAAAAAAAAAAAAAGATATATTAAAAAAAAGAGACTGTGGTCACAGGGGCCGGGGGAGAAGAGGAAGTGGCCTGACACAGGCCAGAGGTCACTGGGGAGAGGTGACTTGACTGGCACCTGGGGCTCTGAGCACCAGGTCCCCGAGCCTGCCCACCTGCCTGGCAGCTCTAGGCCAGTTGGCTTAGTAGCTTCTTCCCCCAGAAGTTGATGTGTTTTCCTCTCACCCTTTCCCTCCCTTCCTTTCCCTCCCTTCTCCTTCATCTCGCTCCCTCCCTCTGTCCTCCCTTATTCCTTTCCTGAGGATCCAACCCAAGGATACTCTAATGAGCTACATCCCCAAGTCCCTTTTATTATTATTTATTTATTTTACTTTTTGGTTTGAGACAGGGTCTTGCCATGTAGTTCAAGCTGTCCTTGAATTCACTGTGTAGCCCAGGCTGGCCTTGAACTCACTGTGTCCTCTTGCTTCAGCCTGAGTTCTGGGATTACAGGCATGCGCCACCGTGCCTGGTTCTCCCTTTTATTTTTTGAGAGGGATCTCTCTAAATTGCTCAGGCTGGTACTAAACTTGCAGTCCTTCTGCCTCAGCCACTAGAGTAGCTGGGATTTCAGGGGTGCACTGTTTCAGGTGGTGCCGAAGCCATTTTCCCAGTCCTGTAAAAGCACTGTTCCCGGGTTGCCTTCACCTCCCACTGATTATTCTGACAAACTTGATGCCTCCTCTGCTTCCTCCTTCTACTGTCTGGAGTTATGGAACGTTAGATGTTGGAAACTCATTTGCAAGAACCTCCCTAGATAGCCAATATTAATCTTTTATTATTTGTTTATTTACTTAGGTATTTTGAGACAGGATCTCACTATGCAGTTCAGGCTGGTCTTAATCTTACCACTTAGTTCAGGCTGGTCTTGAACTCACTGTGTAGCACAGGTTAGCCTCAGACTCCCTGTGATCCTCCAGCCTCAGCATCCTAAGTGCTGGGATTACAGGTGTGCACCACCATGCCCAGCTGAGAGCCAATTTTAATGTTGTAAAGAAGGCAAAAAGGGCCTCATCTTTTGTGCAACTCCAGCTGGTTGGTGACACCTGTTTTCCAACTCCATGTTAAGGATTCTGGATCTATATTCCTCTATGAGAAGCATGCTGTGATTGATTAGCAATGTCTGCAGTGATATTAGAAAGAATAATAATGATGATATACAAGCCACTTATTTGCCATTCTTACAAGGATGTAGAAAGATGGTTTGTTTGTTTTTTTGTTTGTTTTGAGATGTCTTACTGTGCTGCCCAGGCTGGTCTTAAACTCCTGGGCTCAGCTTCCTGAGTACCTAGGAATGCAGGCATGTGTCATTATTCCTTGCTCAGTAGCAACAATGTAAGAGCTTGTAGGTCAATAATCTGGTGGCCTTTGACATAACTTGAAAGGCTCATGCTATCCTTTTTGAGACCTGTGTCAGAAGGACCCATGATCCTTATGGCTCCATTTAGCTAGAACCAGGATCTAGAATAAGTTACCCATGTACAGAGGTTGGGACGCGTGGGAATCTTTCCCCCTGGCTTATGACCCAGCATAAGATATGAAAGCCTCTATAATGGTTTCCTCCCTGTTCCTTTCTTTGCAGAATGATGTTATCCTGAAACCTCAGGGTCAGGTGGACCTCAACTCTCATTGCCAGATTGTTCGAGGGGAGGGTGCACAGACATTCCAGGTGAGCCTGCTTCTAGCTGCTCAGTTTTGTTCTGTTTTATTTTGCTTTGTTTTGGTACTGAGGATGGATCCTAAGGCCTTTGCATTGAGCTACATCTCTAGCTCATCTTTTATTTTGAGACAGGGTCACTAAGTTGCTAAGTTGTTCAAGCGAGGCTCCAATTTAGAATCCTCCTGCCTCAACCTCCCATAGCCCTGGGACTACAGGCTTGTGCCATCACACATAGCACAGTTGGTATTTTAGACTAGTTTTTAGCCAGATAAGGTGCTGGTTTTGGCTATGACCGTGATTAAGACAATATGGCAAAATGAACATGAATGAAAGACTTCAAATCAGTAATAGGATGTGACCCTAGATTTTGGGTACAAGAAAGGAGCAGAATGTGAGAAATGGAGTGAAAGTAGGACAGACAGGATAACAAAGTAGGAAAGACAGGGAGGAAAAGATGAGGAAAAATAGGAGGTAGCAATAGACTACACACAGGGAAGGCCCAGTGGGTTCAGGAATCTGAGCCACCCCCAGAGCCTACCTTGCCACGCTGACCCCAGCGCCTCGCCCTCCGTAGCTCATCTCTGAGAAGAAAACCTACTACCTGATGGCTGACTCGCCCAGCCTGCTGGAGGAGTGGATCCGGGCCCTGCAGAGCCTGCTGAAGGTTCAGGCCACAGGGCCACCAGCCCTGCCTCAAGGGGGCACCAAGCCTGCTGTGAAGGGCTGGCTGACCAAGGTAGAAGGTCTGGCTGGGTGGGAGGAGTGGGGCTGCTGAGTCAGGGGAGCCGGGTGTGGGGTACCATGAAGTGCTGGGCTCCCCGCTTACCCATGGCTGCTGTCCCCAGGAGCTTCCTTGTGGTTGCCACTCAGGAAGGCCGATGGTAATGATTCCCCAGAAACAGAGGTCAGGGTTGTTAGAACAACTGTTCTCAAGATTGGCAGAAATGATAAGATGAATGTGATCATTATGTATACGCAAAAGGTACCAGTGAACTTTTTTATCTTTTTGAGACAGGGTTTCATTATGCAGTTCAGGCTTGCCTTGAACTCAGTTTATAGCCCAGGCTGGCCTTGACCTCATGGCGATTCTCTTGCCTCAGCCTCCCAAGTGCTGGGATTACAGGCAAGTGCCCCAATACATTTAATTAAGTAAAAAAAAAAAAAAAAGACTGGAGGGAAGAATGTTTTACTCACTCTATGGTCATTAGGGGTTGCCCTGTGCACCCACCATGCCTCAGGATTAACAGTGGGAAGATGAGACCTGGATAAGGGGCTATGGCCCATTCAAACAGTTAGAGTATCCTGGATCTGCCCAAAGGACATTTTAGCTAGGGCTCTTCTGGCTGCAGAGAGCAGAGAAGCATTTATTAACCCCACGAAAGGAGACCAGATGCCCTCAGAACCAAAGCTGCACCTGCTCAGCAGCGAGTGCTCACGGGCCTGTCCTGTCTGTGCCTGCATCCTTCGGGCTGTTTATGCTGTTCTCTGCCCCTTTGTGGTGTCCGGTTCCTGGGGCTCCAGCCGCCATAGCCGCTCCCTGCCTTGTAGTATCCCTACAACTGTGGTCTCTGCCAACCAGCAAGTTCTCCTCACACTCATATTGCTGTAGCAGACCTCTGATTGTCCTGTTCCTGCTTTGGGGTCAGGGCGTAGGTCACTGAGTAGCCCAAGGGTGGCAGTAGTGCCACATGGCCCATGCCAGGGTGCCCTCTCTGTGAAAGGGAGGGGTTCTAGTAGAGGGAGTCTAAATGGCATCTCCACTGAAGACCTGCGTTTGACTGCCTCCCTCTGGCTTCTCTTGGGCAGTCCTGAATTTATTTCCAGAACCTCCTGGTTCCAATAAAGTTTGTTCATTTCTGTCTCACAGGTTAAGCATGGCCACTCCAAGCTGGTCTGGTGCGCTCTTGTTGGGAAAACCTTCTACTACTACCGGAGCCACGAGGACAAGGTACTTCTGCGACCTCTCCGAAGCACTCTTCGGTCTCTCAGACCACACTACTGGGCTCCTTGTCCCAACAGCAGAGCCCAGTGTCACTTTACCCCACCAAGTCCCATGGCTGGTACACGAGCCTGCTGGCTGGGTCTTGCAGAGCCCATGGCCTGTGGGAGCCGGGCTTCTCCAAGCGAGCTGCCCTCCATCTGGTGTCCATTCACATCCACGAGTCCCAGCCCCCCAGAGCCCGAGCTTCGGGGAGGAGAGGCTTTCCCACCCCTGCTCTCCCATTCACGGAAGGCTCACGTCTGCAGCGACCCCTGGGCTGTGTGCCCGTGGGAGATGCGCGCATAGAGGAAGTAGACCGGTCCTGCGACTCAGATGAGGACTATGAGGCTGGAGGCACCAGGCGGCTGCTTTCCTCCCACTGCACGCTGGTGATCCACCCCCCAGAGCACAGCCCCACCTACCTCCTCATTGGCACCAAGCATGAAAAGGTAAGGGAGCGGCTGGCCTCCGTGTCGTGCTTGGGCCTGTAATTCTGATCTTCCCTTCTCCTTCCCTGAGCTTCCCCAAACTCGGGTTTATTTCCTGCTTGGACACTTTGGCAACTAACACTCTCTGAATGGAAATTTTCCTTTCTATTGAATTCATTCCCAGTGATCATCCCCTCTTCACTGGGGCCATGAGAGAGAACTGCAGACTTGGAGTCCAGGTTCACAATCACCTCATCCCGTCTGTCCCCTTGGAGACCTGTTAACCCATGCCACCAAACTAGCTGAGCCCCATCATGGGAACGCTTCTTGGAGCTCTTGCCTCCGCTCTTCCCACACTACCTGCATCTAGTAGCTTTCTACCCTCTTCCAGGATACGTGGCTTTACCACCTCACGGTGGCTGCAGGTGGCAGCAGTGCCAAGGTGGGCACCGCCTATGAGCAGCTCATTGGGAAACTGATGGATGGCGAGGGAGGAGACCCAGGTAAAGTGAGGGCGGCTGTCACTGTGTGGGTTGCAGGTGGTGACTGATTGGTCCAGAACCCTCAAAATGCACTGCTGTACCCCAAAGGTATGTTAAACACATCAAAACCAAAGGGGAGAGCCCACCACACACTCCAGGGCCCCTCAGTGTCTGGCAGCACCCTGAGGTAACCATTCTGTCTGGGAAGCAGACTCCTCAGCAGGTAAATGTTTTGCTCTGTTCCGCCTGCAGTTTGCTGCCTGGGCAGAGGATTGAGGAAAGTAGGTAGCTGGTTAATCTGTAGTTAGAGTTTGTTAATCACTAAATGAAGCCTAAGCTTGGATTAGGCCAACCTCAGCTTTTGGGGGGTCTACAAATTGCCACTGGTTCTCAGGTCCTTCAACAGCTAAACCAGTGGCCTGTACCATGCACACCCCTCTTCCTCTCCAAGGCTTTTCTGTCTCAGCCCCACACATGCACTGTCCAGCCTGATCTGACCCTGTAAAGAAGAGGCCTCTGCAGTGTGTATGCACTTAGACACACCACAGCCTTCCTCACTCACCCCTGCCACAGCCCCACAGTGAAGTGGTGGCAGCCTTCCTGCCCGGCCATGCATCTGAATGTGCAGCTCATACCGTGCAACTGCATATGCTGTGGTCTGAGCAGGATGAAGCTAGCACAGTTCTAAGCTCAACATTGGCTTCCCTGCAAATTAAAGTTGGGGTGGGGGTGTGGGAGGTGAGTTCTCTGCAGTAACCACTGCTGCTTTTTGGCATTGTGCAGACTCCCCGCTCTGGAAGCACCCCATCCTGTGCTATAGCAAAGACGGGCTGTACACCTCCCTCACCACTCTGCCCTCAGAGGCCCTGCAGACAGAGGCTCTCAAGCTCTTCAAGGTAAAATAGGAGTGGAGCCCAGGCCATAGGCTGGCAGTACCCAGGCTCTGCCTGGAGCAGCCTAAGTCCACCATGGTGAAATGCAGGCGGACACCACCCTTAGGGTTAGGGGTCACTCGCAGGAGGATCAAGAGAGAGGCAGAGGAAGTCCCACAGGATCCCCATGGCTTCCTGTATGGCAAGACTGTAAACCTACAGAGAAGGAAGAGATAATGGGATGCTAGGAAATGCCAGGGAAACCGCTCCCTTGGGGCTGCCTGCCTCCAGTAATTAACACAAAAGGCCAGGGTTCCTTTCCTTTTGGGATGCAGAGAGTCTGAGTTATTTGAGAATGTTCTTTGTATGCCATATGAATTTCCTATTTTTTTAAAAATGAATTTGCTTATATAAACAAGCTTATGCCTTGCTTATGTAATGGAAAGATTCTATCTGAAAGTAGCCCTTTAAAAGCTGCAGAAACATGAATATCATTCGTTCCCTGTTGGAAAGGGCTGTCCATTGGTGAACTTGAGGCTCCGTTTGGGGTCCGAGGTGTCACTGCAGCATCAGGACAGTACCAAGCGGCTGTCCCTGTGCCCAATGTCATTCCTCTCCTAGTCCTGCCAGCTCTTCATCAATGTGCCTGTGGAGGCCGCCTCGGTGGATTACCATGTGTCCCTGGCGCAGACGGTGCTGCAGGTCTGCCTCGTTCACCCTGAACTGCAGAGCGAGATCTACTGCCAGCTCATGAAGCAGACCAGCTGCCGCCCACCGCAGAAGTACTCTCTCATGCAGGTGGGCAGCCCCGGAGCGGCGCAGCTGAGCACGGCCACCTGGCCGGACTCTGTCACACCGTGCAGTTGCCATTGTAGGGATGGCTTTGTCCAGGACTCAAAGGTTGGGGTGTGGTGTGGGGAAGGAGTGCTGAAGGCTCTGTAGTCAAGGAATGTGAGGGCAGGGGTGCTGCAGACCCAGCACTCACCCTGTGTTCCCTGGCAGTGCTGGCAGCTCCTGGCTCTGTGTGCCCCCCTTTTCCTGCCTCAGCATCACTTCCTGTGGTATGTCAAACAGCAGCTCCAGCGCCACGCGGATCCCAGGTAAGCGACCACGTTTCTTCTGCCGCTCCAGCAATGATGACTGGCATGATTTTAAAAGGGCAGATAAGGGGGAGACTGGATGGAGCAGATCACTCCTCCCCTCTGAAATTTGCTTAGGGTTACTCCACCCATTACTGTGGAAACCATCAGGCACCTAAAGATCTGGGCATGCCTAGGCTTCTCTGCATACCAGTCTGTGTCCATGGGTGGCTTATCGGGGTCTCATGTGAGCCACATTGCTCCCAGATTATCCCTAAACATTTGCTTTGTTACCATGCTCTTCTGGCTTCTACAAGAAAACACCTTGTATTAACCTGCCACAGACAGGCTGAGTGACAGCACCCCAGACCAGTGCCTTCGGGCTTGGCTCACAAACTGTCCTGGCTAAGTCTGGGTAGGCATCCCAGATGCCAAGGAGTTAGCAGTGAGAGAGTTCTAGTTCCCTTCTTCCTTTCTCTGTCTTTCTAGAAATGAAACCGGCCAGTATGCCACCTATTGCCAACGGGCAGTGGAGCGGACCCTGCAGACCGGAGAGCGAGAGGCCAGGCCGTCCCACATGGAAGTGGTGTCTATCTTGCTGCGAAACCCCTTCCACCACTCCTTGCCCTTCAGCATCCCTGTGCACTTTGCCAACGGGACTTACCAGGTGAGTGGGGTGGGCACACTGCCTGCACTGTCACTGTTGGGCCAGGTGGGTGCTTAGCCGCCTTAATAGGCAAACTAATAAAAGATGTGGGCCTAGCATTTGGCATAGGAATGGAGTAGGTAGAGCCAATGTATAGGGACAAAAGAGATTAAATCACCCAAGTTCTTGGAAATAGATCTTTGGAATTCATTGCTTAGACGGAAAAGCTGAGACACTGAACAAGAAAGTGGCGTAAGTGCTGGGAATATAGCTCAGCAGCACAGAAAAGTGGCATGAGCCAAAGTCCCCAAAAGAGTGACAGTGGAGGGACCAAGCCTCTGCCAAGCTCCTTACACCTCCTTATATCCTCTGCATAGGAATATGGAACCCACCTCAACTTCCCAATTTCCCTTGCTCCTTTCCACCTGTGATATGTAGACTCCTCCACGAGCCCTAGTAAGCTCCCAGGAAGTTTGCGCTGAGTGAGGATACCTCTCTCCTGCAGGTGGTTGGTTTTGATGGCTCCTCCACAGTTGACGAATTCCTCCAGCGGCTGAACCAGGAGACAGGCATGAGGAAGCCGTCCCACTCCGGCTTTGCCCTTTTCACAGATGACCCTTCCGGCAGGGACCTGGAGCACTGTCTGCAGGGGAGTATCAAGGTGACAGCTTTCCCACTGTTCGAGGATATTGGTGATGGAGACAGAGCCCACACAGTGGGATCTGACTGCTCTGCAGTCCCTTTGGTTCCGACCCCAAAGGCTGGATAACTAGTATGTTGGGACCATCCTCAGATACAGCTATATAGGTGAAGAAAAGCCGCATATACACAAAATCCCCACAGCCTGTCTCCCTTGAGTGGCCATGTAACATCCAGGGGAGGAGCTTCTTCTCGGCTTGGTGTAGGGACAGAGAGGCCCCATCAAACCTGTCACCAGTTATATCTGCCCACTTACCAGTGATCCCACTGGATGTTGTGTGGTGCATCCCACTTATACCGTCTGCCAGGGCTTCTGCCTTGCTGATAGGTCCAGTCCCACTTTAAGGAGGTAGGTCCTTATGACAGTACAGCTGCAGGTAAAGTGCTGTGGTGTCAAGGGTTTGTGGGAATGTGCCACACCACTTGGTTGGTATTCTTTGGCTCCAGCCCTTCTTTACAGCAGCAGAGTAAAGGCAACTAATCTTTCATCGTTGCCTAAAAAAGTACCATATACCTTCTCATAAATGGCCAGGCACCTGTAAAGTTCTGTCACAGGGTAGACCTTTGGATGTACCTGAAGAGGAGATAAGGTTGGTGGGATGGAAATGGAGCCAGCTAGGTAGCTGTGAGTGCTGACCAGAGCCTGCCTAGCTCCAGGGAGATCCCTTGCCCATTAGGGCAGGTGGCAGAGCTGTAAGGAGAGCTCTGCAGCTTGCCATCCCCAGGCTGTCCCACACTTCCTTGTTTGTGAGTCAGAGGCACTGCGGATGCGGGCAGGGTGAGGCCTACAAGGCAGCTCTTGTTGAGAGGAACCTCCTGCAGCTCTGCCTCAGCCCAGCTTTGGTTGGATGTTACTGTGTTCATGAGGGGATTTTCTCATGTTCCTCTTTTGCCTCTTCAAGATCTGTGATGCTATCTCCAAGTGGGAACAAGCCCTGAAGGAGCTGCACCCTGGAAAGTCTGAGGGGGGCACACGCATCGTGAAGCTGATGTACAAGAACAGGTCCTGAGTGCTGCCCGGGGGTGGGTAGACTTGAGGGCTGCCAGCTCATCACCTCCCCAGCTGGGTGGCCTTTTTGGGACAGGCAGAAAGATCTAAAGTTACAACCCTGCCTGCTGGTCATTAGCTGGGGCCCAGGCTGGCGGCCTGCCTCCACTGCATATGCACAAGTGTGCACACACGGGGACACACACACACACACACACCAGAAAAACACCAACTTCATGGGATGGCTCCAAGTGTTACATTATAGAAATGCAGTTTTATATGAGTACCAGATATTTAAGGCTGAATAAATAGCTCCACTACCAATTCCAGGAAATACATAAGTAGACATCCTGACTTTCTATCGGTTTAAGAAAATTCCATTCCAGTATGTCTCCAGGAAAATCCTTTCCATTGGTCTCTTGGAATCTTAACTCATCTGATTCCATGTACTACATTTCCCTTGCCAAATCCAGTAAGTCTAATGGTGTATTCAGAATTAACTACTTGTGCTGTAAGTGTTTGGGCTACATGACATTGCATATGCTCTGCATCCTGTGTGGTTACAGCTTTCTGAGGCAATAGAAAATAGTCTCACAAATGGTGTGAAGAGTAGTTTCTATTTTGGAAATTAAGATAAATAGATCCATGGGGATGACAGGAGGGGTTAAAGAGAGGGTACAGGAATGGGAAGAAAAAAGTTAAACAGATCCAGAGAAAGCTTCATCCTCACTGGAGTCCCAGCAGAGACCTGGCTTCTCACTGTTTCCTGTAGGCTGCACTTTCGGAGTCAAATCAAAGGGGAGACAGAGCGAGAACGGCTACTGCTCGCCTATCAAACCAATGGAGAGATAGTGGCAGGGAGGTTTCCAGTCAGCAAGGAACTGGCTCTTGAGATGGCTGGCCTGATGGCCCAGGTAAGGAAACAGGAGGGTCAGGATGCCTCCTTGGGGCTGCTGGGTGGAATTACTGTATAGCCTGAAAATTCTGCAGATTCTGCAGATCTGAGGCACCCAGGAGCTGTTTCTGGTATGGAAAGCAGCAGACTACACAGCACAGCTTCTCATCCACTGCAGATCCAGGCTACCTACAGAAGGCTGTACGGGGAATCCAGGAGATGGGTTGCAGTCCTAGCTGCTTTGCAATGTGAGATCTTGGCCAAGTCACCTCACTTGTATGTGTTATCTGTACACTTAAAACACTTCCCTAGCTGCCTCCACAGGGCTGTACTAAGTGTGATACTTGGCTAATGTATAATGTATATCTCATGATATATGTGCTAAAATTTATGAGCCATCCAAAATTATCAGGATTAAGAAGAATACATTCACACTTTTAGTCTTCCTTGGCTTTGGGAGGCCATCTGGCCAGAGGTATCAGGGTTACCTTCTTGGTTTCCCTGAGCCTTGATCTACATGCTGAAGTGGAAAGGGGAATAATTGTTGATCTTTAGAACTGTGACCATCCAGATGAATGCTCCGCAGCAGAACCTGTGCTAAGCATTTTAGATGTGTATCCTATGTAGTTCTCACCCTCCCGTAATTGAGGAAATTGAGCTAGTAAATGGCAGGGCTGGGGTTTGAAGTATCTGACTCCAAACACTGCTGTCCTGTAGGGTCTGATCCATAGCATCTTCCGTCTGTAGCCCGTATTTTGATTGGAACCCAGAATTTCCAGAGTTTTTTTTTTTTAATCTGCCTCTAATTGTCTTTGAGTAAGACAGTTAGAAAATGAGAGTTCTAGGACCCTGTGGCTGTTTCTCTAGTGCCTGTGAAATGAGTAAAGGGTTGGTTCACGGGTTTTCACGTTGTCCACTTATTCCCCACCAGTAAAATGATCTGTGGTTTAGTTCACTTCAGCGCACACCTACCCCCATCCATCTCCAGACTCTTGGTGTCTTCTCATGTACTTCTCCTGCAGATAGAGTATGGGGACATGGAGAAACCTATCCTGCCAGGCCCTGGGGGCACACATCCTGCCAAGGCTCAGCATCTCCTCCAGCAGGTCCTAGACAGGTTCTACCCAAGGCACTATAGACTCGGTGCCCCTCCCGAACAGCTAAGGTAGGCAGGCTGCAAGGGCTTGGAGGGAGCCACTGTGGGGAGACCCCGGAAACGTGTTGGCCCTTGACCAGCATCATTTCTCTCCACCCACGCAAACCAGGCACCTAACAAGTATGCTGGCCACAAGGTGGGCATCACTGCAAGGCCGTCCCCTGGCTGAGTACACCCGCACCTACCTGACCGTGGCCCGGAAATGGCCTTTGTTTGGTGCTAAGCTCTTTGCTGCTCAGGTAAGTACCAGTGAAAGGAGCACCTGACACCTTCAAGAGTGCCCTAGATAGGTTTTTTTCCTGGAGCTGCCTTCTCCATCTGGTCACCTTTGAGCCAGTTCTGCAGCTTGCACCTCCGCCCTCACCACCACTAGGGGTCACCATCCCTCCACCTATTTGTAGTTTACTCCTGAGGAGAGGTATGATTCATTCCTTATCATTTCTTTATTGACTATTCATGAAAGAGACAGGGTCAACTAATTCACACACAGATCTGAAAATAATACCCCAATGCTGTTTTTGTAAAGTTTGAAAGAATAATGTGTAACCTAAATGAATACATCTCTGCTAGTTTAGCATTGCACACAGGGAGATTAGAACTACTCCAGCAAGTTAATTTTAATCTCTGCATGAAGGCTAGGAGACCAACAGTAATTTCAGTTGGAACTTTCCTCACCAGGTATCTAGTGTGCACAAACTTTACAAGTAACCACAGACATTATCCTGTGATCAGGTATTATAATCACAGACAGTAAGCAGAATATCAGAACATTCACAGAAGCTACCGATCAGAAAATGGTCATTCATTCATCCAACGAATAATGGTTCAGCTCCTGTGTCTATGTCTTTAGCTTGTAAAAGGTGGACAAATCATAGTCTTAGCCTTCATGAAGCTTCCCATCTGGTGGGAGATATAAAATAGTCATATACATACTTAGTTTTTCTTTCCATCCACCTACTTATCAGTTTTTTTTTTTAAACAAGTGGTCACAAGCACTATGAAGGAAAAGTACAGAGGTGTTACAAGGGCGTATCATAGAGGCCCACTTGTTCTGGAAGGTTGGAAAAAGTGTTGACAAAGGTGACAACCCCAGTGGCCTTTGAGGTAGGAAAGGGAGCTCTTCTGAATTACCTTTCTGTGGTCATGAAACCATGCAATGAAAACATGCATGAAAGGTCCACCATATAGTCACAAATTCACTGGTAGAGCCTAAAGTCCATAGGTTGCATTTTTTTCTTTTTATTTTATTCATATCCTCTAGGAAGGCTGGGTGAACTGTTTGTGACAGCCAGAAGCAGACAGCCCATACAAATAGCAAAGTCCTGGGGAATGGCCTCTATTCTGCAGCCCTTAGCTTTCCACCCAATAGGATATGGTCTCTTCCACCTTTGGGATGGACAGTAGGTGACCAGAGCTCCAAGACCAGATGCTTCCTATCACAGCAACCTTGCCCATTCTTTCTGTTGCTGTCCAAGTGCCATTTTTGGTATCTTCAAAGATGAGGTGGTTGAGAGTTAGTGCGTAGCAGGTCCCTGGGTGTACCTTCATCCTCAGCAAGTGCATGCGGTTCAGTCTCTGTGGATGTGTCTGGTGGGATTCCTCTGTTTCTGCAGCCTGCCCAGCTGTTGTCCAAGGAGAACACTCTGGTATGGATTGCTGTGAATGAAGATGGCGTCAGCATCCTGGACCACCACACTATGGTATGGGAGGGGACAGCTGGTTCCGACCCTTCTTCCTTCCAAGCTCTATCTTCTCCCTGGACTCTAAAGGCCTGAGCTAGATGACTGTGGTTCCCCAACTTCACCCCCTGCCCAAGCAGTGCTGAACTCCAGTCTAAATGCACCCAATAGATATTTAAGGTATAGATCTCGAAATCATGACCACTTTGGGTTCTACCTTCTGGGCTAAGGCTACCTGTGCCTAGAACAGACAGGTGCAGTTTCCCTAGAACTCACTGGCTCCTTTCCACAGCAAGTGCAAGTCACTTACCCCTACTCTTCAGTGACAACCTTTGGTGGCTGCAGGGATGACTTCATGCTTGTGATTAGATCCATTCCAGACCAGAGTTCTGGAAAGGGCCACATCGACAAGCTGATCTTCAGAATGGCTGCTCCCAAGGTGAGTCTGACCACTGCTGTTTTAGGCTGTTGTGATATGAGGGGGTGAGTGTGGGGCCTAGAGAGGAAACGGATTATGACAGGACTCTAGAGTAGCCCTGTCCTTGTACAGTTCTTGGCCTTATGTGTAATCAGCATTTGAAAGGATCCTGGGAATGACGCATCACATTGTGCCGGTAGGGAAAGGCGGTGCTAAGAGGGAGTTAACTCCAGGCCAGCCACAACTACGCTCTTGTAATTCTGCAGGGCCCAGGACCATGCAGGCCTGAGTTGGTGCCCACTAGGCATATCCTCCCTGCTGCAGGCCCCGGGTAGGGCAGGTCCTCCGTAAGGTGCTCTCATCTTGTGCTCAGGTTCTGCGGCGTCAGCACTAGTCCGTCTCCATGGTGCTCCTTCCTCCTTGTGATGAAAACAGCAAAAGACCTCTTTCACTTTAAGGTGTTGTTCCTACTAAGTAGAAGAAACACTGACCAGCAAAAATAACAGTTATAAGGCTCAGACACAGAGGTTATGACTTCCTCTTTCTGGACTCCTTCTGAGTGAAAATGGAACCCATGTTCTCCACTTTTAATCCTGAAGTTGGAGTTTGCAACACTCTTAATACCACCCGTGCCAAGAGAGAGGATACAGGACCCCTTCTCAAAGGCACTGTTGCTTGGCCACAGGGACAGTCAGTAAAACACTGGCCTTCTTTTTTTCTTTTTTTTGTACCAGGGATCGAATTCACGACCTTGTGCTTACCAGGCAGGCTACCAGGCAGACGCTTACTGAGCTAAATCCCTGGCCCTGGCCTTCTGGTTGTTGGGAGGGTCCTGTTCATCCTGAAGGACCTCCAGACCAACAGAGCCTCATTTCCCTGGGCTCCTGAACCTCACAGCATTTTCTCCCAGGAGGGGCATTTCAGAAAGAACCAAAGCCCAGGAAGGTTATATACCCACAATAACAGTAGAAAGAAAGCCAAACAAATCAAGGCCAGTTCAAGTCCTTTATTCTCTGACCTCCTTAGATCGCAGAGGCCACCTTCATCATGGCCAGCTACATGAACCACTGCTCTGCACCTGCAAGCTCACCCACCAACCTGCCTGCAGCACGCCCGCTGAGGGAGCAGTTCTTGGCTTCGGTTTCCTGTGCCACCAAGGGGCCAACATTGCTGTGAATATTGTTACCTCTTTCCTGACCAGCACTGGTGCCTCTGGGATTAGATTTATATCCTGGGGTTTCATACTACTGTGACAGGTCTGACAGCCCACTTCACCCCCACCCAGCCGTTCTCTGACGTGCATTTTAGTGTCTGCAAAACCTCTACTCACTGGGTGCGGTGTAATGCGTAAGGGCCCAGCCTTTACAGGTTCAGACCCAGTGTAAGAACCACTTTGCCCTTTTTTTGTTTGTTTTTTTTAAACAAAAATACTGACTCTGGATCTACGTGATCCTAGACACAGACAGGGATGGCCCACTCATACTGAGGGTAGCAGTGCTGTACTTTGGCTTTCTGCACTGATGCTCTCACGGGAGCTAATGTGTCTTGTATCTTATGTGGGCCTTACGTGGGGATTTATACTTGAAGTTTCCTGTCTATCTCTGCACCGGACAGGACAGCTCTGACAAAAGTGTAGAACTCACTAAAACTGGACTTCTTTTCCCACATGGGAAGGGTGTGGACAGGAAAGAAGAAAAGGGATAGAATAATTTTTCCCTTTTATTGGTGAGTAGGCACCTGCAGTGGCCCTTGGGAGGCAGCAGTTTCAATCCCTGAGGGAATCAGCACTGTGCCTGCTCACAGTCAAGCTGTCTGCAGTACACTGGACTGAAAGGGCCTAAGCTGGCCCTGAAAGCACTCGCTCTGCAAGCAAGGACACAGACAGGTCCCATCCAACCCCTCCCTGTCTCACTAATGCCTAGACAGGGCTCAGTGAAGGCTGTGTCTTTCACTGCTGACGGACAGGGTACCCATAGTCTCCTGGCTCTCTCAAAGCCTGAGCAAATGCCCTCCGCTGCTCTGTGAGGCCAATGAGGATGAGTCAGGGACACAGAAGACGACCTCACCCCACCTCACTGGGGGACTGTGCCTTCCCCTCAAGGCTTCCGGTGAACTTCGGGAATCAGGTAGATGCACAGGGCATGTGTGTGTGTGTGGTATCGGCCCCAGGCTAAGGGTATCATGGGAAAAAAGTACAAAGTTTCTTTCACCTTTTACCTGCTTGAGAACATAATGCCCCTCAACTCAGGTCTTCAAGTTGAGTGTGGGAGATGCCATATTTACTCCCCTTCCCCCTCAAAACGAAAGAGTTCATACTCTTGATTTTCCAACATTTAAAAAACTTGAGTTTGATTTCATAACTCTAAGGCAGCTTTGCCATTAGTTACTATAGTGCTGAAAACTGAGTTTAGCAGAACACTCAAAAACCAAGCCTTTAACCCCAACATTGTGTGTTGCACACTGCAAAATCTGCAAAGCAAAATCTGCAAGGTTGGACAATAGCTCACCGGAACACCTCAGCTGCTGCAAGCATTCCCTCTCGCCTTCAAGCTGAGGAGCACGATGAGAAGAGGCTCTGCCTCTGCCTCTTACAGGTGAACTTGACTCTGCAAGGCAGGAGGCTTTATAGCCATTTCTCTTCCTGCCCTGCCTCCGGGATTTGGAGATCTAGATGGGATGTTTCTACCTCGAACAAGACACACATAAGCACGACAGACTCCAGCGATAAAAGGCAGAGATTACAGCTCTGGTTTGCTATTCCAAACATCTCTTAGGCCAGTGAGTACCTAGGAAGTATTTTAGAAATAGGGTTCCAAAGAAAGAGTAAGAATGGAGCTGTGTTTATACTGAATTTTGGGGTCAAACTATTTCTTTCACCATCTTTCCTTCCTGACCCTTCAGGACCTTCTCTTAGTTTATTAATTTCATACAAAAGAAAACTGCCTTAGAAATAAAAAATCCCATATACCCTTCTTTAACATGACAGACCCACGTCTGGGAACCTAAGTCACATTTCTGTCTCATATTCTGTCTCATCCCTCTTGGCAAGGCTGTCTTGAAAGAATAGAAAATGCTGAGTTAACAGAAAAGTATCTGTACTTGATGCTCATAACTGAAATGCCATGACCACGTTTGTCAATAAAAAGCAGCCATCTGTGAACCAAACGATTATTGTGAATGTTTTAGAATGAGCTGTTTATTGACAGAGTCATGATGGGTCAACCCTGTACAGAACCCAAGAGCTAAGTAGACACAGACTAGTCTTTTGTAGACATTTATTCCTTCTACCTGTACCTGAAGAGCTTAACTTTCTTCTTCTTAACTTTTATACAGGGGTACTATGTAGACGGAAATTATATCTTTCTCTTAACATCTGATACTGGTTTCCTAATGTAATTTCAACACAAAGTAAATTTGTGCTTAGGAATTTCACAAAGTACTCTTATTAGCTGATGTCGCATTTTTCCCCCCTGGAGAGAAGATATCACTGTGCAGTTCAGGCTGGCCTTGAACTCACTTTGTAGCCCAGCTGGCCTCAAATTCACAGTGATTCTCCTGCCTCAGCCTCCCATGTTGGAATTATAGGCATGTGCCCCCACACCGCCAAGGGCAGTGTTACTTTTCAGATTGTCTCTAAATTCTTAAGGTGGTCCCTTGTTTAGTAAAGTAAGAAAAACCTTACAATAGGAACAGTAAAATACAGAAATACTTCCAGTCACCTGCTGTATGGTGAGCTGAGATCCACTGAATCCATTCTGGTTCTAGGACTGTGTCCACCTGGTGGTTTGCAATAGAAACAAACCAGCCCCTAGAGCCTAGCAGCCATCTCCCCGGAAAGACAGCACTGGCCTTCTGAATGCTGGGAATTCATGACCTTGTTGATGTGGCTTTCTGATGTGCCAGAACTTCCTGGCAGCTCTTGTACACTTCAATCAAGCAGTCCAGCCGGGGCTTGGCACTCTAAATTCCAAAGGGGAGAAATGCAGAGTCAAGGCGAAGCTGAGGGTTTGGTGCTGCATCCATGTGCACCCTCACTCTCTCACCCACATCAGGGTCTAAACAGTGCCAGGATGAGCTCAGAGACCCCAGCGCTCCTTGCTACGTGTCTCACACCTAAGCCCATCCTGTGAACTGTGTAAAGGGGGAGCTCAAAAGGTAGCTGTTTTTTTTTTTTTTTGTCTTTTTGAGACAGGGTCTCATTATGCAGTTCAGGCTGGCCTTGGGCTCAATTCGTAGCCCGTACTGCTCTCGAACTTGCAACAATCCTCCTGCATCAGCCTCCTGATTGCTGGGATTACAGGAGTGTGATATTATACCTGGCTAAAAAAGGTAACTTTTTAATTTGTCTAAATTTTATGACAGCAAAAGGAATAACGGACGCTGTCAAGAGGTGTCCTAGTCATAAAGCAGACCTCAGAGACAAGACAGTGCAGTTTAATATATAAATTCTGCAAAATAGTTTGTATTACAAAATACAATGCAACCAAAATTAAACACCACAGAATAGGAGAATTACATATATAAATATATTTAATAGACCTTTCTTACTCAAAATATACAAAGAATTGTTACAAATGCATCAACATCTAGAATCCACTTGACAAAAGAGGAGATAGAGTAAGAAGAAATGAGAGGTAATATCTCTAAGGAAATACAAAGAGCCTATCACAGAGATATAAATTTAATAATTACAAAATGCCTTTTTGCACATAGCATAGAAGGTACATAGAAAGTAGCACAGAAAACTACATATTCTGGTTGTCTTTAACACAAAATCTATAAAACTTTAAGGTTTGATAAAAATTCTTAACTGTAATGCGAAGTGTTAATTTTAGTTGAAATGTCTTAAAATTTGTGAAAAAGAAAAGGCAGTATGGTAGGGCTAACTAAATAGAAGTAATGCATAATTACCTATGAAGAAATTTATGATAAGCAGATTTGTATGGTGTTCATAAGAGTAAACAAAAAATGACCTGGAGATAATTTTAAAAGCTAGTGCTTGCTGTAGCAGTACACATACTAAACCTGAAACAATTTAAAAGGCTAGCAGTGTATAATGGCTTTGTAAAAAGATGCTTACTAGTGATTTAAAAAGTAAGACACAGCCATGCATGATGGTGCACACCTGTGATCCCAGGGCTCTTAAGAGGTTGAGGCAGGTAGATCACAGGTTCAATCCCAGCCTGGGTAACTTAGCAATTTAGCAACTTTCTCAAAAACAAACAAATGAAAAAAAGGGCTGTGAATGTAGCTCAGTGCTAAGGCTCTAGGCTCAATCCAGTAACAGTGCACACACGCGCACATGCACACAAAATAATAATAGCATATGTACCTCATTGACTTTTTTTTTTTTGGTGCTGGAAACTGAATTTATGACCTCATGCTTGCCAGATAGGTGCTGTGCCACTGAACTATATCCTCAGCCCTTTTTTGTCTTTTTGACACAGGGTCTCAAAATGCAGTTCAGGCTGGTCTTGAGCTCACTTTGTAGCCCAGGCTGGTCTTGAACTTGCAGTGATCCTCCAGCCTTAGCCTTCCAAGTACTGGGATTACAGACATGGACTACCACACCCAACTCATTCACTTCTAAGTACAACTGTATATTAGCAGACTGAGAAAGTTGAAATAGATGAATGGTGCTTTGTAGACAGAAACAGTGATTTATAGGCAAGAGTTGCTGTTTGACTTTTTTCTCCAAAATTTGCATGAATTTCTAATTTTGTCAATTGGTTGTGGTATGTGGATTAAACCCAGAGCCTGTGCACTGAACTATACCCTTGGCCCTTATTTTTTTTAATTTTGAGACAAGATATCATTAAGTTGCTACAGTGCCCAAATTAGGCTTGAACTTTCAATTTTCCTGCCTCCACCTCCTAGAATACAGAGATTACAGGTATAAGCCATCATACCCAGCTGAATTCCTAATATTTTCAAAAGCACATCGTTGTCTCAGACATAGGCTGAAATAACTAAAATCCTAATTCCTACTGAAATTAGTCGACAAGCATCTTCAGATACTCTGAGAACAGTAGTCTGTTCCTATGTAAGTGGCATAGACATGCAGAAAGAGGAAAAGACAGGGTTTGAATGAGAAAAGAAAACTGTTCTGGGCTCACCTGGAAGATGGGTACTACTTGAGATATCTTCTGCGGTTCCAGTGGATCCTTCAGTAAAATGCAGAGGTAGTAAATCACCTTCTGCTATAAGAAAATAAACCAAATAAGTGAAACTTCTCTGGTGTGGATTAAACCCACGGCCTCTACACTGAGCTACATCTCCATCCTTTTTTATGCTTCATTTTTAAGACAGGGTCCTGCTAAGCCACTCCAGTTGCCCAGGCTGGCCTCCAAATTGGAATCCCCTGCCTCAGCCTCCCAAAGTGCTAGGATTTCAGGCATGTGCCATCACACCACTTCATTTTGTGTTCTTTTTACTTCAGTAGAACACTAAAAACTTTTTATAAATGGTTTTCTAAGTACTATAATACTTGATAGCTCTTGGAAGTGAGGGAGAAGTATAATTCTATAAAGAACAAAAAATTAAAAAGGTCCCTTTCCACAATGGAAAAATTAGATTTGACCCCACCAAGGATGTTTGATCTGTCTCCTTCAGTGTCTCTCAGCTCCTTCTCCCCACCTCCAAACCCCTCATAAAATGATCTGACCAACCTCCAAAAGACTGTGTACATCAGCATGCACCTGTAGTCTCTGCTACTCAAGAGACTGAGGCAGGAGGATTGTTGAGCCTAGGTATTAGAGGCCAATCTGGGCAACAGAGTAAAACCCTGTCTCCTAAAAAAAAAAAAAAAAAAAGAGGGGTAGGGGAATAAAGATGATTTTAATAGAAGGCTAGAAGAAAATTTGAAATCCTAGCTTCCTATTCATAAAAATCTACTGTCTCTCTCTAAAAATAGTAATGCTGCATAACATGTTTGTCGACAACATACAACAATAGTCATAGAACAGCAAAATCCTTACTGTCTAAGGACATCATAATGTCACAATGCAATGTGTTTCTTACATGTTTGTGGTGATGTTAGTGTAAACAAACTACTGTGCTGCCAGTCATCTAATTATGCAAAGAACATATGCTCACTGATAATAAACAAGGTACTGGTTTGTTATGTATTACACAAAGAACATTTTAAAACAACCTGACAGTATATTAAGAGCAGGAAGGACAGGCCCAGCCCATTTAGGCTCAGATAGCCTTGAGACCCTCCATGCCAGCTACAACTTGTAAGACACACATAACTCAGCCAGAAAGTATATCTTGTGCTAACTTGCTTCAAGGACACACTGGCTCAGTTAGAGACAATGTTGAAGGGTCAGGGATGTAGCTCAGTGGCACAGTGACTGCCTGCCAAGTGCAAGGTTGTGAATTTGATTTCTGGTACCATAAAACACAGAAAAACAAACAAAAAAGATAATGATTGATTCTACTTGCTCATTTAAGTTCCTGACCTTCCTGCTGCATAGCCCCTTCAGCCCAGAACAGGTCTGCCTGACAACACATGACAGCCTGTGTAACCAATTATAAAATAACCTGCTACTAGCCTTTTGTACTTCCTGCCTAAAATGTATATGTGTCTATTTAACCCCACGGTGGGGCTAATGGTTTGGAACTCAGTTTCCCCCAGCCTGTGAACCTAATAAAGAGTTGCCTTCCAACTCCTTGGTGCCTGTGTGTCTTCCATTCAACCTGGTCCTGATTTTTTCCACAACAACTACATTCTATTACTTATTGCTAATTTATAATACAGAGCAGCAGCTTTCCGGCCACAGCTTGTCCTAAGTTACTCCATTTTGGGTATAAATGCTAAGACAGAATGACCTTGCATCTTGTTGTACATTAGTTGGGTGTGGGAGTGTGTTCATATAACCTCAGCACTTGGGAGGCTATGAAGAAGATCACAAATTGGAAGCCAGTCTGGGCTGCATAGCAAGTTCTTACTAGTAAGACCCCGTGTCAAAAAGTTTTTTAAAACAATGTTGGTTGTAACACATTCATATAATCCCAGTGTTACAGGCAGCTGAGCCAGTTGGAAATATAGGCAGTCAGACAGGGCTAGGCCCTCAAAGACGCGGGCACAGAGGACCACATGTCTGATGACCTTGGAGGAGACACCTCTTGCCCGCAGCCCAAATCTCAAAACAAAGGAAACACACCTCTTGCTGAGGGCCAGACCGCAAGACAAAGGATCAAACAAATGCATCTACATCCTGGGGACTGATATTCTAATTAGTTCCCTCTCACCCTGAAGCCCCTATCCCATCCCTCTAGGGTACAGGTCACAACCCCAAGAATATGCCGGCTTTCTACATGACTTGCTTTCCCATTTGGCCCTAATGTAATCAATTTTACCTGAACTACTGATTTTATTGGCTAACTACAGTTGTGTGTGTGTGTGTGTGTGTGTGTGTGTACCCCCCCACCTTAAACCCATGGTTTTACCCTATAAAAGCCCCTGAAAAAGACAGAGTCTTGGGTAACCCACTGGGGATCCCTCTTCAGACAGAAGCTTTCTTTCTTTCAATAAATATATTCTGCTCTTAACCTCCATTGTTCCTAAAATTCATTGGATTTTAGAGAACTCGAGTGCGTACCACACATAGTAGGTCTGGAGTTTCAT
>PVJX010024447.1:0-28081 GCA_004027295.1 Dolichotis patagonum
TCTGTTTTGTTGTATTTAATTTTACCCTATTGATATAATTGCATGTATATTTGAGTGGGTAAGATGGATGACCATATTGTTGTTTTTGTCAGATCGTGGAGCAGAACTGTTAACAGTCTCACTGTTTGAATGTCTACTTTACATGCTTTAACTTTGTAATTTAAACAACTATTTCCAAGAAGTCAGTATGTAATTAGTCCAGTAATAATTTCTTAGGTTTTATTGTTGTACTTTTCCTTGGAATACTGTATGTGTGCTACCCTTTATTCTGTTTTATTTTGTTTTGTTTTTTCCTCTTTAAATAAAATTATAAAAAAAAAAGCAAGGATGGTATTGTTTTGAACTTGCATATTGCTCCTGAGTCTCAACACACACACACGCACACACGCACACACACACACGCACACACGCACACACATACACACCATGCACCTAAGGTATGTTTAATGACTCCTTTCATCTCTTTCTGCTCAAAGGGTGTTCCATGGAACAGCAGTACTGGAATAACCTCTAAGCCTATTAGAAATGCAGGATCTAGAGCCTCACCTGATAGAATTTGCATGTTAACAAAATGCCTAAGTGATTCATGTGCACATATACAGAGAGATGTCTGTTTCAATCATCTCATGACACAGTTATACTATATTGAACATTTTTTTGGTGGTGATAAAGTCTTATTTTGTTCAAAGAAAGCATTTAAAATACTACAGTCAGCTGGGTGTGATGGCACATACACCTGTAATCCTAGCACTCTGAGGGGCTAAGGCAGGAGGATTGCAAGTTCAAGCCCAGCAACTTAATGACTTAGCCAGACCCTATCTCTAAATAAAAAAATGAAAACAAGGGTTGGGGATGTGGCCCAGTGCAAAGACCCTAGGTTCAATCCGCATTGCTGCAATGAATGAATGAATAAATCCATGGTACTCCATTGCAATTTCTTGTATCTGCGGCACCTAATATGGGAGCCACTAGCCACATGTAGCTAGGATTGCCAGACTCCCACCCAGACGGAGAAGAAAAACCCCCTGAGCAGAGGTGCTACCCAAAGTTGCCAGGACACCCAGATAACAGAGAGCTAAAGGTTGCCTGAGGAGATGAGCAAGCAACTGCCCTACCACAGCCACATTTGCAAGATACCGATGTTACTAAGGCGCCCAACTCGCCAGACCCAGACCAAAAACTTCCCACTCTTCCCTCCCATACCTCTCCCCTATCCAAACACCCCTATGCCAGTCTGTCCCTTGGGGCCAATGGTCTTATCACCCTTGGCCCTCCTGCCCCCAGGCTTATTGCTTCAGCTTTGCCTGAGTCAGTGGCCCTGGTCACACCTCAGTTTACCCTAACATGGATTACTGAATGATCACTGAAACAATGAGCTTTGCAAAAGGAGAAATGTTTATTCACAAGCTGGCCACGTGTGGAGATAAAAGAGCAGTTCTCAGATCTGCCTTCCCAAGGACAGGATTTGGACTGTTTACAGGCTGAGGCTGGGGAGATGTGATTGGAGTGTAGGAAATAATTGGTGGTCTGCACATGCGTAATTAAACTTAATCAACTGTTACCATCATGGCCCTCACGTCAGAGATCTAATGCACACCTCTAAAACTGGGTGATGCTAAAGTCAACTAAAAGTCAGTCATAATGGCTTATGCCTGTGATCCCAGCACTCAGTAGACTGAGGCAGGAGGATTGCTGTGAGTTCAAGGCCAGCCTTAACTACATAGTGAGACCTTGTGTTAAAACAATAATAATAAAGTCAACTAAAAGAAAGTAACTAGGAGCAGGTGAAGCAGGTTAGGTCTAGAGTGTTAATTCAGATTTTCCCTCTATTTTATTTTATTTTATTTTATTTTATTTTATTTTAATTTATTTTGAGACAGGGTCTCAAGGTGGACTTGAACTCACTTTGTAACCCAGGCTGGTCTCGAACTCACAACAATCCTCCTGCTTCAGCTTTCCTTCCATTTTAGCACTTGAAGTGTGGCTAGTATGCTAGAACTGAATATGAAATTTTATTTAATTTTCATTAATAAAGTTTTAATTAAAGAGCCCCATGTGGGTAGTAGCTGCTATTCAGGGCAGTGTAAACGTAAATGTTACTTTGTGTTTTAATGGCCCACAAACCTAGAAAATCACCACCAGTCTGGCAATTCTTTGCCTCCGAGGGAACTTGCACAGCTCTTGATGTTGTTACAATATCACAGATGAAACAGAGTAGCTGGGGCCACTGAGATCCCTAGGACCCCAGTGGAAGAGGACAGTGCCCGCACCAGGGGTCCCCAGCAGATAAGCTTGGCATCCCAGAGATCAGGGGCTACCCTGGGCCATCCTCCCTGGGCAAGTAGGGTGCAGCTGGCACACCCGATGCCACCATCACAGGGAAGAGCTGGGCTCCAGGGTGGGGCGCTCTGGAAGCCCAGCATCTTCATGACCCTTATTAGAGGCTGGTGGGATTTTCTGGGGTGGGCTAAGGGGAAGGGAGGGAGCTTTGGGTACAAATCATCCTTCTCTCTCACTCTTCTACTAGCATGCTGATCAAGTGACCCCAACTTTCCACAATGACCCGCTGCTTCCCTGTAATTAGTACAGCAATCTCACAAATACTTTTTCATTAGTGAAATGAGTCAAGTTCAAAATATGTGCCTGGCCAGAAACACTTATACAGGTACTTCTTCCCCCATTAAAATGAGGTATAAGAAGTTGGCAAGTTCAGCTGAGTTGTGCAGAAGTGCAAACTGGTACGTTGCCTGAGCTTCCAGAAGAGGTGTCATGGATCCTCTTTGAATGATCACTGGTAGATTTTGTACTTGTGGTCTGAGATTTTCTTCCATTTGTATCACAGCACCTGTAGCCGGTTGGAGCAAAGGCAAACTCCACTCACTCCTGCTGCTCATGGTTGAGGGCTAAGGTCAGTTTCCAGTACAAAAGAGGTCCGAGGCCTGGGAGGACCCTAGGATTGAGGGGACACAAGGGCAGCCTTGGAGAAGGGGTGGGCCTTGGAACCCAAAGGCTAATGTATTTATGGACTGATTTTACAACAGCTACCAATTTTACTGTATTCACTCTCCAGTACTAGGGGGCAGGGTTGGGGAAACCCAGGTGCAGAGAGAACCTATGGAGTTTTCTTTTCTTTTCTTTTCTTTCTTTCTTTTTTTTTTTTTTTTTTTTACTACTATTCATTACTCTCATGCAATAAAACAGTGGGGGCTCCTGGAGACATTTTATCCTCCTTTAATGAGAGTTTCTGTTCAATCTGTTTCCATATCCCACCCCTTGCACACTGTTTTGCTTTGCTTTAGACACCATGGAGACCGAGACACAATTTTTCCAAGGCTCACGCTCCATCCAGATGTTCAACACCATCCAGGTGGATTTACAATTTGGAGGGCCTCTATGGTTCACATTACAGCAGCCCACATGTTCAGGCTATGGAAAAGATAGATGTAAATTACATCCTAGAGCTCTTTCTCGAAAGGGAACGTAAGCACTTTTGTGATGGGAGAGGCCATTACTTGTAGATGGCTTGGGGTGAGGGCACTTTATGTCGCTCTCCTCTCCCAGTGGCATCTGCCTTCTGTTCACTCAGAGGTATCACATCAACCTGCTCACTCCAGCTTGGAGCAGCTCCCAGGTGACACAATTGCTCAAACCCCTGGAAGGCGTCAACATGCAGGCTTTTCGGTTGGATGAGGGAGAGAGTGATGTATCTTCTAGTCTGGGGCCAGTTCATCTTTGTTTAAATGATCTGGGCCTCCATGACCTGCGTTTTAACAGGCCAGGGCCCAGAAACCTGAATTCAATTTTTGAAAATGGAGAACTATCAGAAGAGTATATTCATTGTGTGTAAACTGTGTACACACTGCTCCAGTTAAGAAGCAGAGGATTGCTGATACTTGGAAGGTCCTGAAGTGGCTCTTGAAGGTGTGTCCCCACCCATCACCACCACTTTCAGTTAAAACACTCTCCTTGTGTAACACACTCAATCCCCTGCCTGGATCCTATAACAACATGTATTAAAAAAATAATTTTTTTGGAGGGTCCTGGGATTAGACCCAGGCCGTATGCACCCTGGGCAAGCATTGTACCACCCAGCTACATCCCAGCCCTGTCGTTTATACAAATAGAATTGCACTTACTCTAGGGAGCTGTCTTTTTGTCACTCTTCCCTTTGACTGTAAGGTTCTCCAGTGCGTCGTGCTAGCTGCCATCTGTGTCTTTCCTCGCCACACGGCACCCACTGTATGATGATAACACCAGAGCTAAAATTGCTGGCTCACTGATGAGCTCTTCCAGACCAGTGGTTTCACATGCTTTTTCATCGGGCTAATTTCGAACAGTTGGTCAAAGAAGTCGAGAAATTTAATTGCCTAGCACTGGGGGTTCAACAGCCTAAGTTTGAACTTGCTTCTCCCACTTAGGGGATGACTCTGTGACCTTAGGCACACATTAATCCCTGTGCCTTGGCTCCCTCATCTATAAAATGGAAATCATAGTTCCTTTTTCGATGGTATGACAGGTTAGTCAAGTAATACATGTAAAATGCTTAAAATGTAGCCTGGCCCTTTGCACGCCTTCAATATATTTATTGGCTAATGTTTTTGGTTTTGGCTCTTTTGAGACTGGGTCTGTGTTGCCCAGGCTGGCCTCCACCTCACGATCTCCCTGCTTCAGCCTTCTAAGTGCTGGAATTACAGGTATGTGTTCCCATGCCCACATTCTTGATGCTTTGTGAACAGATACTTTGAGGTCAACGCCATGATAAGCAGCAGGAGCCTGGCCCTCCAACAGGAAGCCTTAGGCTATGTATGTCCAACCTTGACCCATGAGAGCTATGCAGACTTTGTCAGCCTTTTGACTTGTGTGCTGGTCTGTTGGTGGGGGTGGCTCCTACACTTGACCTTCCAGGTGGGCTTCCGAACAGGTGCAAAGGCATGGTGCCACCTGTAAGTCACTGCTCCAATGTACCGAGCTCTCTGTACCACCTTCCTTAGAAATGTTCCTAACAGCTGGGTGCATGGCATACACCATACTTACTCAGGAGGCTGAGGCAGAAGGATCACAAATTTGAGGCCATCTTAGAAAACGGTGTCTCAAACAAACAAAAAAAATGGCTGGGACAGAGCTCAGTGCTGTCTGAGTTCCATTTCCAGTACCACAAAAAAAGAGAAAAAAAGAGAACAAAGGAAAGGAATAAGGGAGAAAAGGAAGGAGGCGTGGGAGAGAGGGAAGAAGGAAAGGAAGAAAAAACATTGCTCTCAGCACCAGCCTTTCCTGGAGGAACACAAGTGACAGTGACTGGGAATCTGACGAGGCCATCCATGCTAGAACACCCGGTGCAGGAAGAAAGGGCAATCACATTGCATTAATGCATGCAAATATTTTCATTCCAAGAAGGGGAACTGGGACTTCTATCTTACTTCATCTCTTTCATATGGTTTGAATTTACCGTGAGCATGTATTACTTTTATGATCTACTAGTGAAACTCAAACTTTGTCCCTGAGCTTGAAACCTTCAGTCTTAAGCCCTGGGATTCACCAAGCAACCATGTGGGGACAAACCAGGCCAGCCCTCTCCAGTGGTGGAGGCAGTCCTGGACATCAACACCAGGGATGGCAAAGGACTCCTGTCAAGTGAACTGGATTTGCATTCTCCCTGTCACTTAGAGGGGCTGGCACATCTCTCTGGGTCCCAGCATCGTCAGTAAAATGAGGTGGTGATGATCACACAAAAAGAAGTCCAAGGTCTTTTCCAGGCACTGAGAGCCCAGTTCGCGGATGTCTCCTGGCATACTTGCATCGCTCAGACGTGCTGCAGGAGAGGCTGGATTGGTACAACTCATCTTCTGGGCTGGCCGTTGAGGAAGCAGTCGATGGGCCAGTGGCAAATCTCCACTCTCCTACATAAACCCTGTTGGGAATATTTGCACGCTTTTCCTTCAAGTTCAGGCCAATTAACACTCTCCTTTAGAAGACAGTTCCTTCCAAACACACAACAGGGCCTCCAAGGCACTGCATGCTCTGTCACCATGACCAGAGGCCATCCTGGCCCAAGCTCCATGAGGGGTCTCCAGCCCTGCCCTTCCTTCCCTTTTCAGCCTCTCAGCTGGTGTCGTTATCCTCCTGGTGACCATGCAGTCGCCCATGCCATTATTCACACTGGCCTGGCTCAGTTGGATAACACACTGCGCGAGCCCCCTCACTTCCTCTCGGATGGCTATGTGCAGCATCTGGGAAGGCAGCAGCTGCCGCCTGCTACCCCAGGGGGCAATGAGGTAATCTCCATCTGACAAGTGCCTCGGGGTGAAAGGGGCTCTGTGTGGAGGAAAGGGCCTGTTTCTCTGAACTTCCAGGAGCTCTTCACTGACATCCTGGCACCAAGAGGAAATGAAAGGCTAACCCAGATTTTCTCTTCCCCACAAAAGCATCTTTCATCCCAACTGCAGATATTTCACTATATAGTGGCTGGAGACAAGAAGCTCTCAAGTCCTGGTCAGCCCACCCCTTTGGGGGGCTCCCAAGGTAACCCAGAAAGTTAGGGAGACAAGTAGATGGAGTCTTAACAGTGAGAAGGCTGATATGCTGCAAGGTCAGAGAAAGGGGACATTTGGATTTGACTGGAGGTGGCCCTGAAAGAGCAGGCTGTCAGGGATGTGCTGCCATGCTAAACTACCAGACTCTTGAAGGACACGGGCATATCTGTGGAAAGGTGGCCCCAAGAGAAAAGGTACAGCTGTCTTAACTGAGCCAACCCAAGCATCAGGCCCTTAGCAATGGTGAGAAGTGATCAGTCATGTGAGGTAGAAGCGTGGCACTCACCCACCCAACACATGTACCCCTGTGGTCCTGCCCTCGTTTGGTCACACTTATCCAGAGCACGACACACACACGAGGATAAGGATGTGAAGAGGATGCTTTTGTTTTTTTTGGTGGTGGTGGGGAGTTGGGGGGGGAATGGTTGAACCCAGGGTCTTCACAGAGTTACATTCTCTCCCCTTTTTAGTTTGTTTATTTTTATTGTAAGATAGGGTCTTGCTTATTTTCCCAGCCTGCAAACTTATGCTCCTCCTGACTCTGCCTCCCACTGTACTTCTTGCCACTTAACTTCTCAGAAGGCAGCACTAGTAATGATAAATCTAGTTTATATTTTCACCTCATCCAAAGTCAAAACAGTTGATGCCCACAGTTCCAACCTTATCCCTGCAGAGTACAAGCAAATCTGGAGTCTGACTGGGTATCCGGAATGATACAGAATGATACTGACACAGTACTTTTGCTTTATTTTGAATTTGAAATTTTTATAACACTATTTCTCTTTTAAAAAATTATTTAGGGATTTGGATGTTGCTCAGTGGTAGAGTGCTTGCCTAGCATGTGTGAGCCGCTAGGTCTAATTCTCTAGTATAAAAAGTATACAAATGCATGGAAACCATTCTGCCCAGACACAGAGTCTGTACCAGTTCTGTGTCCTTCAAGGTTTGGGCAGATCTATGTATGCTCTGCTTTGTCACCAAATTACTTCCCCACAATGACAGTTGAGGGGAATGTCACAGAGCTGCATCAAATTTAACTTTTGCAAATTTAACTGTACCTTACCCCTGCCTCCCTAAATACAACAGTGTCAGGATCATTTTGCTAAAGAACCATCTGCCCCAGAGTAAGTGTGAGTGGGAAGGTGGTGCAAGTTTCAGTTCCCTTGTGCGATTCCAGGGTTTAAAGAAATATTTCCTGCAGGTCCCAACACTCAAGGCAAGCCCTACATCTGCAACTCCGGAACAGTGATCCGTTCCAATGCTAAGAGTCCTAGATTATTCTGAGAAACACACAGGATTCCAGTATGGCACCTTGCAAGTTGTTCAGCAGCAGTTTGGACTATATATGTCATTTTGTTTTAAGCTCAACTTAGGACCCAACACTAGTATGAGGATTCTACTGGCCAGATACTGTCTGTGGGTTGGTTTCTTTTTTCCCCTCTTATTTAGCTTATCTTGAAAGTTGTTCCAAATCAATGTATACAAACTTTTAAGCACAGCAAGACACTTCACAGCATGAAACATATGGTATGTTCACTGGAAGCAACTCTATTTTCACAAAGGAAAGAAAAACCTTACCATTACAAAAGGCAAACAAGAAACACCATTTACAAACCAAGAATACAGTATTTGATTTATTTCCAAGTGAGTATTACACAGCATATACATATATTTAGATATATATAAAACAAAGAATAAATTGTAGGAAGAAATATTGGTCTGAAATTTCCTTATTGGACAACTTTAATTCTCTAAGTTCGTGGTACAAGTGTCTCCCCACACACAGGCAGGCGACAGGAGAAACTCCAGCAGTCACGTATCGCTCAAAGCACTGCTTATCCCCCACTGTACTTAGGATGCAGTCACCAAGTTATGGTCACTAGTGTCCATGACAAAGCTGACCATAGCACAGTGAAGTAATAAATGTTTTTTTGCATTTTTCTCCAGATGGTTTCTTTACGAGTCACATTCAGGGTCTATCTCTTGAGTTGCATTCCAGCTATTGCTGAAGGAAAAAAATAAAAGGCGTCAATTTAGATTAGAAAACAGCCAGTGCCACCAGCCCTCTACCTCTGGTGACACCTGAGAGGACCCTGAGCTTACATGCAGCTGCCAGCAGGAAGGCACCCACCAGTGTTAGCAGGAACCTACTGGGTGTTAAGAACTAGGGCTAAGAAAGAGGCTCAGACGGCAGTCCGAGGGCAGGAAGCAACAGCACACCCTCAGAACAGGCAAGATCGCTTGTAGGGAAGGAGAGGACAGTTGGAGTATTCGCAGGAGCGTCCTTGTAAAGACCTAGCATCTTATGGTACAGGACCTAATGTCTCACAACACAAGGTACCCCAAAGGGTCACCTAGACAGGCCAGCTGCTGAGCTCAGCACTTTCCAGGACACAGCTCCACAACTCCCAGTCCTGTCTGGCTTTGTCTAAGAAGGGCTGCCTCACCTTGGCCTTGTTCTGAACTGGAAGATACAGTTTGAACTCTGCCGGCAGCTCATCTTCTGAGTACAGCCTGTCTGAGAAGTAAACCCGTCGGATGCGGCAGTTTGCATGGATCTGTGGAGGCAACACTCATTTTGACAGGCTTGACATGACTCGTTTCCTCTTTCCCTGATTCTCCCAGAGGCCCTCTCATGGCGCTACCAAAACAGCATCTCTCTGGCATCTCCACAGCTCAGCTCAGGGGCAGATTCAAGCAAGAGGAGAACTGTGTTTGGTGTATCCACCCATATCCGAGCAGACTTCTGAATATTCCTGGACCTTTTTGAGGCCAAAGCTCCAGGGACAGTGACTTGGGAACTAGAAATCTACATGGAGCATAAGCCAGCATCAGATACAGCATACACTGCCCCGTCCCCAACATGGAGCTCCATCTGCAAAAGGAGCAGTACCTGTACTCTGAGGGTCTCAATGTAATTTGTGCCGTATGCCCGCCGGGTGAAGTCGGATAAGTTGAACTGAATCTGGTTCCAGCCATCATCCAGCCGCATGGGCATGGTACAGATGAAAGGTTTCACACGAGTAGTGCTCTGATAGTTACTTGCCCGAAACCGCCGGCGCACATTCTTATCGTCTAGTACCTGTGACATACAGAGAGGAAGAGTCATGTCAATTCCATCTTGGTGGGATCACATAACCTTAGTAAGACAAGGATTTGATTCCCACAGCTCAGTTTCTCAAGGCTGAAATCCAAAGGAAAATAAACAGATCAGATACAGCTCATACGCTAGACACAGATGGCCCATAAATAACAAGTTTATCTTATTTGTTGCCACGACAACACCAGCTGCTTGTGACACATGACACATTTGGCAGCCTCGCAAACCATAGAATGATTCCATAAACATTCTCTTCAAAAAATAAAAAATAATAGAGAACAATATCTTAGCATTAAATACTTACTCTCCAATGGATACCATGCTAATCTTTAAGCTTTGAAATTTTTTGAATAGCTGTTGACTAGATTTTCCAGGTGCTTAATGTTTCTTTAAGAGCCTCACATGAAATTTTCAATGCTAATAGCAAATTTATATCATGTTAACAAGGGCTGTATAGGACATACAATAAAGGAAGAAAAGAATACACACTTTTTTTTTTTGGAGATAGGGTCTTGCTATATAGTTCAGGCTGACTTTGAACTTGGTAGCTCAGGCTGATCTTGAATTTGCAAAAATCCTCCTGCCTCAGCCTTTTGAGAGCTGGGATTCACAAATATTTTTATACAGCCACTTTTTCCTAAAGTTGGATAGTGTTTGGTACAGGTCAAGGAAGATATATTAATGTACCCACACTCACCTGAACTTCAAAGGTAAAATATTTCTTCAGGTTTTTGATAATCATAACAAGGAAAGGAAGTTTAATTCCCAATGTCTTCTTAGGGTCTGCAGGACATGTGATATATGTAGTGCTGTAGAGAGAAAATACCAATAAACCACTTGTGTTTTCTCCTTTGTGCTATGTATAACAACATATAGTCCAAGAGGGAAAACTGGAAAGCAGTTTTTAAAAATTCACATTATATTATCTAATGAGTCCATCAATCCTTCAGTCAATGAATAGTTTTGGAAGCCAGGTGTGGCAGCACCTACCTATAATCTTGGCATTTGGGAGGCTGCTGCAGAAAGCCCAAGGTTAGCCTTGAGCTACATAGTGAGTCCAAGGCCAGCTTGAACTACAAATTGAGACTTGGTCTCAAAACAAAAAAGAACTCAAGAATAAAAGCTTGTCACAAGGGACTAGACACCAATAATAAAATTATCTGAAAGCCAAAATCAGATGAGTGAAACTTAAGAAATTCATCCAGTCAGATTTCACATTTGGTCCAAGAAAACTGTAACAGAGACCACCATGGCCCTGAAAACCATACTGGCCATTCACTGGATGATCAGCACAATACCTCACCTATACTCTGGGTAAATAATAATACAGTTCCTAGTTACATCAATGGTTACTATGTGCTAAGCTATGTGTGACTCTAAGTATCTTATACATAGTCACTTATTTAATCCTCACAATAACCCTGTAAGGAACATGTAATTATCCCTATTTCACAGATGAGAAGAATAAAGCCTGGGGGATTAAGTTACTTGCCCAAGGTAACCTCTAACTAGCAAAGCTGGATTTACTGTGCAAGCCATGCTATTAACCTCATCAGCACACTACCACATATCTGAGAGAGCAGAGCTGGCAACCTACCTGACATTTGTCCCTTCAATTTCTAGTACCAGGGACTGGATATCATTATCAGTGATTCTTTTGATGTGGCCATTCCGTACCTACAAGGAAGAAAATTAGGTTAGTACTAAAAATATTCAGCAACAATTTTGTTAGAATTTTAGAGGCCAATCAGGACCACTTAAAGAAAATCACATTGGCCCAAAGGGCACAACACAGAGTCTGTGACAGTGTTTTGTCTTTATTGGAACAGGCTCTTGCTATGTAGTCTAGGCTGGTTTTAACTCCTGAGCCTCTTGCCTCAGCTCCCCACAGCTGGGAATACAGCTGGACATGCATGACCATGCCTGGCTGAAGTTTATAATAGTATGTTGAAGCCTATGCATAAGGAAGCCATGCTATTCCTTTTATGTAGTGCCCCATTAGCCAATATAGGAATCCCAATCTGTCATCAGGATAAATTTCTTTTCAAAGAAATCAACTCAATTTAGCTTCGGCCAACATTTATTAAGTGTCTACTCTGTATTAAGAATGTTCATATATAAGCTCTTACTAAACTGTCTTAGCAACAACAACAAAAAAATCGTAATGTAGGTTGTATGATACCCATTTCACAGTGTGCACACTGGCACCCAGGGAGTGCCAATAACAGATCCTAAATAGAGGACTGAGGCTTCACCAGACCTCCCACTGCCCCATACTGGATCAGGTACTTTGGTTCACAAAACCAATTCTCTCCACAATACTGGTCTCAAACTGAACTAGATGAGCAAGAACTGAAACAAATTTCCCCATAAGGTCAACACTGAAGCTAACTATTGAATTTGATTTGGTTCTTGTCCAACTCATTTTGCAACCAGAATGAGAGGAAGAATCAAGTTCGTGAACTGAAGTACCACTGTACTCTGGCCAGAAAGGTCAAGGAAATGCTGAATGTCACTGACAAGGAGGGTGGTAACCAAAGAGTCAGAGTAAGGTTCACTCCTACTTCATGATTCCTTATCTTTTTTTCCTTAGTTTATACTTTTTCAAGCACAAATTCAAGTCCCATCTACACCATATGCAGACACCTTCTTTAGCTCACAATGACACCTCTTTTGTCTTGTTTTCCTGGCTCATGTTGTCTAGAGTACGTAATTTAGTAGTCTTTCATACTACATTTATTGAATCGTTTGCTGCATATACACTGAGGAACATGTTAAGGAGAATCCATACTGAATATGGATTTGTTCTCTCCAAATATTAAGAATAATTATCTTCAAGCATTTAACTCTTAAATACCCAATATGCACAGAGCAGTCACCCAAAGGCACTTCTGAGAGAAAGCTGAAAGGCTTACTTATTTATTTATGAGTAGGAAAGGTTTATTGGGGAATAGGAATAGCTCCTGAGAGGCAGAAGGGGTAATCTGTCAGGGGTAAACTATACAGCAAAGTTACAGAGTTGGTACAACATGAGTTAAACTATAATCAACCAGTTAGAGTAAAAGTATAGTGGTTTAGCTAACACCCAATAGGGAAGCAGGCACAAAGCAAGGGCATATGACTGACATCATTAACCTGGGCTTCTCCATGATTTCTAAAAGAACACTCTGGGGAAGGGATGGATCCAGGTGTTTGATGCATCTCTTGACTTAATGGGCTGGGTATGTGGTGGATTGACAACTGGTAGTCAACTTGTAACACACAGTTGAACCAAATCAGCATGGTGCTGGGGGTAGAGGACCCACCTGAGGATTGTTGCCAACAACACGAAAAGGAGAACAGAAGAGGAAGGAAGAAGTGGTGTTGTTGGTTCTCCTGGGGGAGCCTGGCGTGCTGGCTTCCTGATATGAACTTGGCTGTTCTCATTACTGGTGGAGCTTGAACCCTTGTTGTCATTGAGGATGGCTATGGTACTTTTTGAGGCAGCTCTGATCCTTACTTTGAGCATCATTTCCTGACTGACCCACAGCCTGCACAGATCCTTCCTCCCGCTGGCAGACTTTCTAGCTTCTACCACTGACCTTCTCAGCATAGATCCATGAAACAGACTTGCATGAGACATTGCTGTGGGACCCAGGACCTCAGCTGGAATCTTTGGGTATCTAGTGGGTGGACAGATTTCCTGCACTCTTTTGTATCTGACTCTTTGGGTGACATTACAAAATAATCCTATAAATTGTGTGTTCTGTATTAAATTGTTTTTCTTGCAAACCCTATGACAGGGTAGTACCAATTACAGTATAATCTCAAATTTCCATTCACCAGTTAAGGAAGTCTGGTCACTGTGACTTTAATCTTGAGGTCTTGCCTTTTTCAAGTGTACCTCCAGCCACAGTTTTGATGTGTTCTCATCTTCTGCACTGATTTCCTTGAGAGCCTGTCCCTGTCTGATTGCCTGTTGATTTCTACCTAACTGAGCTGCAGTTAGGGGAGAATGGGTGAAGTTTCAATCTAGTTGCTTCAAGTTGAGATGGCTCAGTGTAGGGGAGACCACAGTCAGGGCCTTTTCCAGAGAGCTAACCTAAAGAGCCTTGTTCAGAAGTTATATTGGGGTTTAACAGTTATGAACTCCCTTTACAAGGTTGATCCAGTGGATCCTGGTAGAGTCTGGCACATTTATCATGGTTCCATCTGTATGATCACTTGGAGTTGGGAACCCTCTAGGTGAGAATAAACAAATTTTTCCAAGAAATTAAAGCATGTACAATCAAAGCATGAGAGGTTGAATGGAAAGGCAGGATAAGGAAAGAGCCACGTCTAGACAGTGCTCTTTAGGGACTGGAATACTGACTGTAACCAGCTGGCTCCTAGGTCTCTCTACTGATGGAGGTTATCTATAAGCCTGATAGTTAAGATTTTTTCTTCACCAAATCTGAATTACTTACCTAAAGACAACAAATTTCATTTATTAGTGCCTAAGTCCCTCCAGTGTTAGATGTAAGATGGACAGTTTGGTGGTTTTGAAGGACAGTTTTGGCTAAGGAACTCAAAGACTTGCTGAGCTTTTTTATTTGTAACTGTGGCTTTTTAGCCTCACTGAACTGTAATAGTGGTTAATTACAGGTGTAACTGGAAACTGCCAGCACGGGTCAGTGATTGGAACTCCCATCTAACCTTTAGTATTATAGCATTATTTTTATACATCTTTTGGTTATATAGTACTTTTATGCTGGGCGTTTAAGACTGAGTTAAAGTGAAAACTGTGTTAATCACAATTAACCTCTCACAGTTTATCCAGGTCAGCTGAGTCTCCTCAGCCATTACTTTTGGAACCACATATAGAGCCTCTCAGTTTCTCTGTCAGTGTCAGCTGACAGAATGGGTCACAGTCTTGCTGGACCAGGTAGTAGTCTGTGAAAGTACAGGGAGACTTCTCTCTCTAGTGACCCTATTTTTTGGCACACTGTACACTGGTGGAATGTGGGCCCATAATCTCCCTGCTTGGGAGGTTGGGAGACTCATTATAACGGTAGGATCTTGTGGAAAGTTCCTTTCACGTCCTGGGTCCTTGTTGATCTTGGAGGCCAGGGCCAAACTATTGGCTGTCTTCTTAGCCCGGTTGGTTATCTTTCTAGCTCTGATCTCCAAACCTCAGTTGTTGAACACCCAGAAGATTGTCAAGCAGGTTTCAAACAGTACACCTGAAAGAAACATTTGGTCTTTTTCTAGGTATTGTGAAAATGACTGTGTTGGCCTGTCATACTCAATGATTCAGTCATACTGGCTTTGCTCCCTTATTCACTCATCAGCTGCCCGATTACAATTTTGTTTTGGACATAGAAAGCAAACACAGTGCTGACTCTGATGGCTGTATTTTTCTATATAGATTATTAATAATATGGCACCCTGTTTTTGACAGTAGTCCCTATGAGCTGTTACTGAGTTTGGCCCACGTGTGGTATGCTTGGCGTTTCCCAGGTGACATCTTCCATCACTGTCCATCTTTTCCTATAACTGCAACTGAGCCTTGTCTGAAGAAAGGACAACGCTCAAGCAAGAATAGGGATGACCAAGCATTACGCATTGTTTCTACCTTCTACAATGGTTGGTACTGTCCTAGGCATAAACTAAGCACTGAAATATGTGCTGACTTCTGGAATTTGTCACCCAAAAAGTTTGCACAAATGAATAGGTTCAGCCAGGTTTTAAAGACTCCTGAGTAACATGTCTACCACGGACTATTAGAGGAAGCTAGAGACCCTGAGGCCACAAAGCCCTTCAGGCTGCCAGCGTGAGGGATGCCTTCCCACAAAACACCCTCTGGTGCCACTGTCAGAGGCGGAGTACTGGGCTAGCTGAGCCCCCATCTCTGCCGACCTAGCATTTCTTGGGTTCCCAAGACACAAACCTCACATTGAAATGATTCTCAAACAAAGCTGTCAACATTCAGTGCCCTCCTGCTTTGAATTCCGGGCCTCATTCCAAGGGAGATTAAGAGCACAAGGCTCTGGTCTGTGTGCGACATGCCAACACTGCCCACCTCGTTCCCCATGGAAACGCTCCAAACAAAGTGACGGATATTTCTTCTGTAGGGAAAATCACACACACTTGTTGATGAAAGAGGAATTAATCAAGAAATTATTTCCCAATAATATGATAGAGTCCCAATGATAAGGGCTAGTAGTATTCCAATGAGATGTAAACACTAATTATTCTTTCTTTTAAAGGTGCATGCTGCAAGGTCAAACACATGGTTATATTAAAATCAGGAAGTAATGAGGAGGCTAGGGATGTAGTGGAGTGGTAGACTATTTGCTTAATATGTGTGAGACTATGGGTTCAGTCCTTAGCGCCCCCCCCTCAATGTTATTAGGGCCTGAAGACTACTACTGCTAGAAGACAACATATCACTCTTAATCCAACACTATTTAAAAAAAAAGAGCCTTAAACCTAGCCAGACACGGTGGCACACACAGTGATCTTCAGCACTCAGGAGGCTGAGACAGGAGGATTGCTGCAAATACTAGGCCAGCCTGAACTACACAGCAAGACTCTGTCTCAAAAAACAAGCAAATAAAGCATGGACTTAAATCTCCAAAGAACACTCAAGCCAGAGATTTCTTTTAACATTACTAAGTAATAATCACACTCATAAATTTAACTCATACAGAATAAATATATACTAAGAGCAAGGCAACATGGAGGGAAAATGACAGTTTTTTGTTTTTTTAATAAGAAATATCCATCGAGGGGCCGGGGATTTAGCTCAGTGGCATAAGTGCCTGGCTGGCAAGCACTACATCATGAGTTCGATCCCCAGTACCAAAAAAAGAAACATCCATCAGTCTCATCTCTAGAGTTACAAAATGGCTGCTGTTGTGAAAAACTAGAGAGATCTTGACCAAGGAGTTCAGCTCCCAAAGAAGAAAACCACAAATACCCCCATATCACAAGCTTCAAGAGGTTGGCAACCAAATTAATTTGTCAATGAATTGAGTTTTCTCCTTCACAAAGTTTAAAGGGCTGCAAATAGAAACTCATTAGGAGGAAAAAATGGGGTGGAAAGATTAGGAATCTGCTCAAAGCTTCCTTTCTAGGATGTAAACATAGAAGAAAAGGGAGAACGGCAGGGGAAACCTGACAGTCACTCCTGAAATTATACAGGTCTTCTGGAAGCAACATCCCTCATCCAGATCGGTTTCTCACAAACACATCTAGTAAGATACATGTCCTCAGAAAGCATCGACTTCCTTTCCTTAGCTCCTCTCAATTCCGATGGCACTAGGCAGGCCCAGATTTGAGATGAACATTAAAGAATTGGTCAGCATTTACTGCTCATGGTAAATACAAATTTTATTTTACTTCCCTCTTAAAATAAAAGAGCCAACTGCTTTTGATTTGTTCTTTTTTATTCATGACACATTTTCCCTCCCTCCCTCTCTTGCTCGCTTTTTTTTTTTTTTTTTTTTTGAGACAGGGTCTTTCTGTGTAGTCCAGACCTTGAACTCTCGGCAATCCTCCTGCCTCAGCCTCCCGAGTGCTGGGATTACAGTCATGTGCTACCAAACTGGCCACATTCTCTCTCTCAAAGTATGGCCTATGAGGGTTTTGGTCCTCAAAATATATTAGAGACAATTTGATCTTTATTTCATGAATTTCCCTTCTACTAGGAGCTTCAGCTCCCAGGGTGCTACAATCACAGATCACAAAGGTGCTCAGCCCTACAGATACCAAGAAGGAACTTTCAAGCCTGTCTTACAGCCTGTCATTCTCCCAGGCTTTCCATGGTTGCTGGAGCAACTAATAAAGAACACTTATTTTTCCCCCTTCATGTAAGCCCCAGGGAGGAGGGTCAAGCCAAGGGGAAAAAAATACTATGAGGATAGGGAGGAAGCTGGCCAATGCTCCACATTTTTAGGAGTGCTTTAAAAATAACACACGAGCTGTATCCATTCCCTTCCCCTCCCCCAACTTTCATTTTTCTAGCCCCACCCATTCATCCTGGCAGGCAGCTGAACCCCAGCCATCTGGCATCCTCATCTTAATGACACATGTTCCAATTTACATTAAGCCATTAGAGCTGTCCTTTTCAGTAGGAAAGCAGTTGCCTTGGGTTAGGCACTGGACTCCAAGTCAGACAACAGGCAAAGGGAGCCCTCTGTGGGGAGAAGAGGGCATAGCTCCCCACAACCACCCAATACCTCAAGGCCTGCACCTTTAGGCTCCAACAGGTCAGAGGCTTCTCCTCCTTTACAGGGCTACCCAGGCAGCAGCAGGCAGGCCAGCTGGCAGCTCTGGGCATATTCCAACAACCTCTTAGTTAATGCAGGGCAAGTATGTGCCTCGAAAGGACAAGAGTACACAATGAATGCAATCAATATGCATTACAAACATCTAATAAAATTTTTTTACATAAAAGAAAGGACAAGATTAACCAAAACACACGCTTTCATCCAATTACAGTAAGCTACTACTCAGAATAATGAAGTCTGATCCTGGGAAAGTGAA
Organism: Dolichotis patagonum; assembly: GCA_004027295.1. Taxonomy (NCBI): domain Eukaryota; kingdom Metazoa; phylum Chordata; class Mammalia; order Rodentia; family Caviidae; genus Dolichotis; species Dolichotis patagonum. Next base: position 18,139 of record PVJX010024447.1, read on the forward strand.
AATAATTTTACTACCTTATGTCTAAATTCAGTCAATTACACTACTGGAAATTTCATCAATTTAACTCATACCAAAAAAGTTTGCTATTTAAAAGCCAGCGTATAAGAACTTTTTCTGGAGTTGGGCTGTGTTCATTTTTAAAATTAGGAACAGGCACTGGGCACGGTGGTACACATGTAATCACAGAACCTGGGAGGCTAAGGCTGACTGCCATGAGTCTGGTCATCCTGGGCTTCACAGTGAGTTCAAGCCCAGCCAGTTCAAGTTCAAGTCTGCATAGTAAGACCCTGTTTGGGGTTGCAGTGGGGGCAGACAGGAAAGGGGAATGGAAATAAGGGAGAATAACAATAGGTGGGATAAAGACAGGGTGAGACCAAGTAAGATAGGGGCAGTTTTCACTAATTAATCTTTTTTTTCACTAATTAATCTTGTGTAAAGTTAAGATATTACCAGAAAAGACTGAAAATTATGCAATATTTTATACAAATATGAGTGGGACTAGAATATTGGGTAGTCTTCTTGTGAGTCAGGTTTTTGTTTGCTTTGTTTTGTTTTTCTAGCACTGGAAATTGAACCCAGGACCTCACGCATGGTAGGCAAACACTTTAATGCTGAACTATATCCCTAGCTCCCCACTCCCCTTTTCTGAGACATTCTTGTTAAATTGACAAGGTGGGCCTTGAACTTGCAATTTTTCTTTCTCAGCCCCCTTAAGTAACTAGGGTTACAGGTACATGCTAACAGGCTGAGAGGAAACAATGTTTACAATAAACATGACAATTTTTAAATTAAGTGTAAGATTTGTGCACCCCAGAAATTAAGGGAATATTAAAAGAAACCCCTAATTTCTTCTAAAATCTTGGTTTGAAAGTATACAAAGGTCACTATCAGGAAACAGTGTAGCCAGATATTAAGCTAATTCCAAGTGTGCTGAGAAGGAAGGTGAGGTCCTACGAGTGTATATAAATTAACTTAGTCTACAGGTTCAAGGAAGGCATCTCAGAGGAATCGCCTTTGAAATGTGACTTGAGGACTAAGGAAAAGGCAGCTGAACAATGAGTAAGGAGGGACCAGCAAGTGCTTAAGGTCAAAGAGCACAGGACTTCACTGCACAGGCTACAGCTAAGAGGGGGCCACCTGGTGAGGCGAGTGAGCCACATCAGGGGCTGTGCACAGAGGAAGCCATAGTGTCATGATGGCATTCTAATTTCAGAAGTCTGGTTTTGCTGTACATACTTCCTGTTCCTAGGAATTTGAATACTAGGGTCAGTTAAATTCCTTATTTTAGTCCTGAGTAAACCTCATTTTGCAGCCATGTTTAATTCTCTAAGATCTGACTTAACTGAGTACTAATTACACATTGTAAACATTGCTAAATGTCTTATATAAATCTTCATTTAATCTTCATATTCACAAGAAGTAGATGAGAAAACTGGTTAAGCACCTGTCCCAGGTCACACAACTAGAACAGAGGACAGTCAGGATGCACATCCAAGGTATGTGATCACTCTCTAGCAGTGGGATTTTAGGTATGACACTCGGCTTCCCTTTAAGGAACTTGCAACCCAGTAGGCAGGCAATATACAATAGATGGGAAGCTGCCCCACAGCGTAATGTACAGAGCCAGGGAAACACGAGACCTAATTAAGTTCTCCATGAAAATAGTGTTTAAGAGAGATGGGAGGCTGAGTGGCTGTGAGTTTCAGAGTGCTGGAACTTGCACACATTACAAACATCTATGAGCCAGCAATATTCACAAAAGTGAAGTCTGCAAGTTTACCAGTACTCTATGACATTCCCTTCTCACATTCATAAAGATTCTAAATACAAGCCAAACCTAAACTTTCAAAATTATTCCTCATAAAAACCAGAAATTTTCTATAAACTCAAAGGGAGAATAGTAAAATTCTGTGAAATCAAAATATAAAAATAGGCATCATAGTCAATATGTATCTCCTGGCAAAGGTCAGAGCCATGTCTAGATAAATGCAAACAGCTGTACCCTACCTGCTCCCCATGAAACTTAGCCCTTATTTTAACTTTACTGCATTCCCTGGCAACAGGGAAAATGTTACCTCTGTGTATCTTCCCAAGTCTACACATCTGTCACTTAGCTGTTGCTCAATAAATCTTTGATAAGTATATCAATTCCCACTGTTGCCACGACTGGATTGGATTCCCACTTCTTTCTGAAAACTAAAATAATGCCAACGAAAAGCACTCATACAATTAGAGCCTCTTTTCTTCCCCCTCCTTCCCTTGCTCCAAGGTGGGAAAAGACACTCCCCTAAATACTTTTCTGTCTAATCTAAATAAGAGAGACACAATCAACTTTTGCTATTGTGAGGATTTGCTTAAAATAAGTGTTCTCCCAAAGGATTTCTTTGCCAAAATGTCCGTTTAATTTACTCCAAGTAACCTCGCCAAAGGCTCTAACAATGTTTTCATATGTTTATGCCATCAGGGTACCATCGGACCTCTAGTGGCATTGTTGTTAAGGTACACAGTGCACCATGGTTACTTTGCTTTTGTATTCTGTATGTAAACATGTTGGCTAGTCAAAAAGCTACACTGAAAAATAAAACACAAACCACAGAAAAGTCCAGAGGGTTAAAATGGGAAACTGATACAGAAAATGATGCTTCCCTTCCACTGCTGTTCTTTCAGTGTAAGTTCTCTGACCTATCCTGAAAATCTCCCCTATAGGTCTAGTGCTCTTCTCTATTTTGATTGCTTAATTGTGACACCTTTGTTATAATTTCATTTCCAAGTTCAACGGCCACCCAAAGTTGCTTTCTCTGTGCTTCTGATTGCCCATAACTGTACCTGGGAAGTCACTGTTCTTACATAGTTCAAGGCATATTCACTCTGGGTTCTCTTTGCAGAGGTGCATTTTTAGAATTTATAATGCTTTAGTATGTAGTTAACAAAACCACAGAACGGAACACCTCACTAGTAGAGGAAAAAAAAGAGACTGATTTCCTATGTAATAGCTCTAGTGTTTCCATAGATCATTTGAAAGAGAAGTGTTAGACTGTCACACATCCAAAGGCCTAACCTCATTGTATTCAACTATCATCTCATGTGTGGATAAATAAGGGAAGATGTGGAGTTACTCTGAGATGAAATCCAAAACTCCTGGCTTCATGACTAACACACTCTCCTTAAGACTACTTCATAGGTACCTCTAGAAAAACACCACTCCGCATACTTCTCCTCTCCACTATCTCCCAAGGAGGGCAGAACTAAAGATAACCCCTAACCACTGGCATCACATTAGCATAGCTACCTTCATTGGTATTCTTTTTTTAAATGTTAGATGTCATTGCTTGCGAATTTTCATGAGAAATAAAATATCAAAATATTGAAGACCAACTCACAGTTAGATCTTCAGAATATGGATAGTCATCAACTCCTTAAGTCAGTGAAAATACCATCTACTGGATGCCTAAGTAAAAATGAGGCTTGCATTCAGCTGAGCTTATTAATCCAGACAAGGCTTTAATGGTCACCATTTTGCAGTTTTCCTGGAGAAATCCAGCCCTGAAGGCACAGCACAGATCCTAAGTCACAGCTAGGGCGGAGCACGTGCTAAAGGCCACCAAATACTGGTGTGTTTTGAGATCAGTGAGAAGAAATCAAATGAATGAAAACCAAACATCACTGGCTTGGCCCCGTGCGCTTCTGGCTGTGTCTCTGTAAAGGGCGCTGAAACAAAGGCTCTGTGTCTAGCGACTACCACAGTGACTGGCACAAAATAGGACATCACTTGTGGTACGCGTGAACAGCAGTTCCTTTTCACCTGAACCACCCCAAAGCTTCCTCGCATAACTTTGCTCGTTTCATAACTGATATGAGCACTACCGACCCCACTATAATGATGGGGAAAGCATGGCTCAGAACCAATCAAGTCAAGTCCGTGCCAGGGGATAGCTCACTTAAACACTACAGGACTTCACTCCTCGGTCACGCCTACACCACAAGCACCCCTACACACGACGCCACCACCACGCGCCCTAGTCACGCTGGGGGCAGAGACAGCATGGGCTTCCCGCCCCTTCCAGGGCCCAACTCCACAACACTTATTTCCGGTCCCCAGTCCCCTAGGCGAGAAGGGGGCGCGGACCCTGGGCCCCGCCCAGTCGCTGGCCCCAGTCCCTGACCTTTTTGTCCCAGATTTGCAGGGGCTTGCTGCCGATGCTGTAGAGGATGGAGAGGAAGCCGCTCTGGAAAGTGTTTTTGAACATCTCGCGTGCCGGCGGCCTTCTCCGCAGCCGCCCCGGAGCGACCGGCTCCGGAGTAGACAAGAGCAGTGAGTAGCGAAGGAAAAGCAGACGATGCCGAATTCCCAACCTGTAGTCACTGGCGGCTGGACTGGGACGCAGGTCGCTAGGCCTCCAGGATCAGAGCCACCTTACAACCAAAAGCACACCAACTATAGCTCAGCCACTCAGCCTTAAATGGAGGCGGAGAGCCGCCTGCTGCTTAAGATGGAGCCTCCACCCACCTGAGCCCGCCCTCCGGGAGCGCGGGGCCCAGTCCCAGCGCAGGGAACGCGACTTCCGGTTCCTTCCGCCCTTAAGCCCCGCCCTAGTCCCGCCCCTTCAGGAAAAGAACTGTGTCACCAAGGGACTATTTTTGCATCTGTGTCCTAGATTTGTTTCAAAATAGCGGAAGGAGACAAAGGATTACGACACGTGCTGTTAGTACTACGTCATGTTTTGGAAACAAGGCGGGGTGAAGAGCGAGATGCGGGGAGGTGACTGCGAGGCCCCGCCCCCTGCAGGACAAGGCGGAGTTATAAAGGCCAAAGGAAAAGACGAGGCTGAAAAAAAAGGATCCCAAGTTTGAGGTTAGTCTGGGCGATTTAGTGAGACTGTGTCACAGAATGAATAGTGTTTTTAAAAACTTGGGGATGTAGCTTAGTACAAAGGTCCCGGGTGAAATCCCCAGTACCCAAAACAAAACAAAAACGATACTATGAGGCAAGTACATCGCCTTAATTATACTGGTTACAAAACGTGAAGATGAAAATAAAATCAGGAAATAAAATTAAAGCAAAGTTGAATTGCTTGAGTTGAGCCAATAACTAATTAAAAAATCAATCAATACCTACAACATTGTAGGCAAGACATAAAGCTATGATATTTCAAGTATGGAAGGAAATTCCAAATGTCCCATGAGTTACTGACCCATCTACCTAAATATTACACTGTGTGCCCAGGACTGTGCAAGATATTATGGGTGGCAGAAAAAGAATTTGCAACTAACATCAGCATTTTAGCAATTTTTATCATTATATCAGTAAATTCAACATTTACTGTGTATCAGACCCTGTATTACATGCCTTAGCTTATATTAATTCATTCAGTTTTCACGTCGACCACTTGAATAACCCAGATATAATTTCTAGACATAGGGAAAAATATTTGAGTATCAGTATATAATACAACTTTTAATATAAAACTGCTATTTTGGATGATTTCTGGAGACTTTATATGTGAGGCCAGTGAACCTTATACTTCACTTGTTACTGTTTCAAAATATCCTTAGTCACTGCTGAGACACCATGGTAACCATTGTAGATCACCTTGTATTGTGGTTTTATATGACTTTTTGCTTCATGCTTTTCTAGGAATTGTTTTGTTTTGTCTTGCTTTGTTTTGTTTTTCCCTCTAATACAGAAAGGATAAATATACATGTAGAGACCCATGCATGTGTAGAGCTTATAAACAGTTTACGAGAACCAACTAGATAACGCATGTTGAAATGAACAACTACTTTGAAAAAAAGAGACACCTACAATACCCAGTGCTGATTCTGTAATGTCATGAAGTGAAATCCAGCAATACTATCATTCTTTGTTCAAAGTGATTTTAGCTTGCTTTGTTTTGTTTAAGTTCAACACACATGAAGGTATGGACAAGCTGTTTTGAAGAGAATGAGAGACACTATGACAGCCATTCTTGGCTTCCCTATTGTCTGGTCTTGAAGACCTGAAACGCCTTCCTCATCCTGTTCAGATCAGTTCCATACTATGTTGTTTGATGTGAATTCCCTGTTTGTGACAATATGGACAATTATTTGGAAGAAAACAAGAGTCAATATGATAGTGAATATCTCCGACTGTCTAGCTTTGAAATTTATGTCTCTTACATTGCTTTCTTGTGATCCGCTTCATTTTGTTTTGTTGTGTTTAATTTTACCCTTTTGCTATAATTGCATGTATGTTTGAGTGTGTAAGATGGATGACCATATTGCTGTTTTTGTCAGAGCGTGGAGCAGAACTGCTAACAGTCTCACTGTTTGAATGTCTACTTTGCATGTTTTAATTTTCTAATTTGAACAACTATTTCCAAGATGTCAGTATGCAATTTGACAAGTAATGATTTCTTAGTGGGGTTTTTTTTTTTTTTTGGTTCTTTTCCTTTTTTCCTTGGAATTCTGTATTGTTGCTACCCTTTATTCTGTTTTGTTTTGTTTGGGTTTCTTTTCTCTTTAAATAAAATTTAAAAAATATCCTTAGTAAAAAATTTTGTTAAGAAGACAGAAGGCCTAACATTAAGAACAAGATTGGGCATGGTGGCACATGCCTGTAATTCCAGCATTTGGGAGGCTGAGGCAGGAGGATTGCTATGAGTTTGAGGCTAGCCTGGGCTAATAGTGAATTCAAAGGCAGCTGGAACTGCATAGCAAAATCTTGTCTCAAACAAACAAATAAAAAGAGATGCTAAAAAACAAAAGAAGGCTGAGATGCAGCACATGTGAAGGCCCTGGGTTCAATTGTTCAATCACCAGTTATCAAAAGAGAGAGGGAGAGAGAAATGGTGATGATGATTAAAATAATGCATGTAACTTTACCTGTATGAAAATTTTTATGAAATTATTTTCTAGGAAAAAATTACTGATGCTAAATCTACAAGTAAAAGATCAAATAGCTAGTAATCATAGAAAAAAACCAAGGTAGTCATTGGTTCCCTTTCAGAAAGTTCTAATTATTTTATGTGAGTTTTATTATTTTTCTGATTAGTGTAATATAAGTTTATTTAGGATTTATAAAAAATAACATTACAATCATTCATAACCCAGCCAGAAATAACTATATTATTTACTCATGTCTTCCTGCCTTGCTTTCCCTCCCTGTCCCTTTGAGTTAATCCATTCTCCCTCATCCAGTCATGTAGAAAGGTACAGACAACCACAGGAGTTTTGTTTGTTCTAGGACACACACTACACATTGTTCAGCAGTATGGTTTTTTAGACCTCTCCACTGGGACAGCATACATCTAATCCCTTGCTTGTAACTGCACAGACCTGCCAGCCATGTGTCCCTCTTTGGTCTGTCTACTCCACTAATGGACATCCTTCTTCATGTCCCCTCAAGGACCTGTGTGAGAATTTCTTCTGCATACACATTCAGTGGCAGAATTTCTAGGTCCTACCAGGCACCTGTCTCATTTGGCTTAAATGGCCATTTTCACTCCCATTTACAACTGGAGGGGCTCTGCGTTCACAGCCACCTGGTGACACTCAGCAGTATTCTGCTTTCTCAACTTTGCTAGCCTGATACATAGAAACATGATGGCTTGTCCTATCATGTTTCTGACTACTAATATTTTGACTCCTGTCTTCATCTGCATTTAAGTTTGTTTTTAAATTGGCCATGTCCTTTCCCCAAGTCTCTGTTGAGATTCATTACCTGAGAGGAGGAAGACAAGATGGCGGACTGGTAGGTAGCAGGAGAGAGACCCTTTCTGAGAGAGACAGCTCAAATGCCAGAATAAAACACCCTGGAGAGACCCAAACAGATAGAGATAGACTCTCACAGCCCATGAAAAAACTAAAGTGCAAAAAACCGCTCAAATATGAGGTCCTGGGACTACCATTAGAGAAGCTAAGATCAGCGAGCACGGAGCCCTCCTGGAGCCGCCTGAATTCCGCCCAACCTGAACAAGTGATCCGCACCGAAGCGACTGGCTTGAGCTGCCGGAGCACAGAGCTGAACAGCCCTGTATGCAGCGCGCCCAGACCGGCCCTGCACGCGACCCACCCAGAGGCACCGTGAATTCCCACCGCTGCCAAGCTGAAGTCAGAGTTCGGGGAGCCCTGTAATTTGTGGGACTGGCATCAACACGTGGTGAGTGATGGGAATAAGACCCTCCCACGGGAAAGGGGAAACCGACTGGACGACATGTTGGATTTGGGCAGGACAGGCCTAACTCCATAAGGAAGTGGCTTCAGCTGGTTGCTCCCCTCAACGAGCAGATTGGTGGAATCTGCTTGGACTAGGCCGCGCCCCTGGCAGGGACCCAGTGAGTCACTTCAATATTACTTCCCTGAGATCAGTGCACACTGATGCAGTGAAGGCCTGCAAAGTTTGACTGGCCCGGAGGGGAGGAGCCAGCACACACTGCCTGTGGGTGAACTCTAATCTCTGATAACCTATTGAAAAGGGCTAAAGCTCCTAGCCTGCGCCCTCTAGAGGAGCCTTAACCAACAAGAAAAGGGTCTGGGCATTACACTGTACACTTGTATGGAAGGAACCAAAAACATGACGAAAGGGAGAAATAAGAAAAATCTCCCAGCCCCCAACCCTGAGAACATTGATCCAGGAGAGGTAAATACAAAAGAGATTGAGGGCAGCAAAAATGCAACATCAAACACAGCATTAGCGGACATAAAGAGATATCTTCAGGACCTCGTAAGCGGGACCAAAACTGAAATATTAATTCAAATTAAACAAGAGATAAGTAGATTAATAAAAGAAGAGCTGGGCACCTCTCAAGAAGACACAGACAGAAGAATGGAGGAACACAAATGGAGAGAAAAATTTAATGAAGAATTCAGAAAAAACCTAGAATTCATGAAGCAAATTCAAAGAAATTATCAGGAAACTAAAGACTCCATAGAAAGCTGGCAAAACTGCTTGAAAGAAACCAAAGAGAGACTATCAAAAATTGAACACAGGCTTGCAATGCGGGGTCATGAAAGGGAAGATCTCTTAAAAATAACAAGGGAGCAGGCAGTAAAGATACAAAGGCTGGAAGATGACAAGAGGATCTACAACTTAAGAATAAAGTATGTGAATGAAGAAGCAGGAATCAAACCAGAGGAATTACAAAGGCTATTCATAGAAATTATTAAGGAAAATTTCCCAAGCATCGAAAAAAGAAATGATATGCAGAGATATGAAGCATACAGAACTCCAGCCACCTACAACCCAAACAGAGCTATACCCAGACACATAATAGTCAAGATCCCAGAAATTCAATATAAGAACAGAATATTAAAAGCCATCAGAGAAAAGAAACAGATCACCTATAAAGGAAAACCCATCAAAATCACGGCAGACTTCTCGACACAGACCATCAGGTCAAGAAGAGCTTGGAGTAAAGTAATTCAAGCGCTGAAGGAGAACAACCTCCAGCCCAGATTGATGTATCCTGCAAAACTCTCTCTAGAAATTAATGGAGAAAAAAGATGCTTCCATGACAAAGAAGAACTAGGAGAATTTATGACCACCAGTCCAACCCTACAAAAAATGCTGAAGGACATTCTAGGGAGAGAGAACAAGAATATGAACATTTCAGGGACAGTGGCAGAGAGGCCTCAGTGAACGAGGCAGACAGTGGAGTGGCAGAGAAAAATAGACTATCAATGGCAGAAAAATAGAATAGCAGAAATGAGACAGAGAAGATTGGCTATAATCTCTAGTATAGAGGGCCTCGAAATAGTAACAGAGAAAAACACAGGCAGAGTAGATCAGGAGATAGGGTCCATTGAGCTGCTCTATATAGGGAGGCAGTGGGACCCAAAACAAGCAGTGCACCCCCTGGGAGTGAAAGGGGAGGAATTGTCTAAAAAAGGGAGGCAGAGGATACTGTTAATGGGGTAACAAGATTTAAAATTTACATTATTCTCACCACTCTGCTTGGATGGATTA
>PVJX010024448.1:0-28079 GCA_004027295.1 Dolichotis patagonum
ATTTCATTGTTTGTGTTGAGAAGTCTGCTGTGATTCTGATAGGTTTTCCTTTATAGGTGATCTCTCTTTTCTCTCTAACAGTTTTTAGTATTCTATTCCTATGTTGGATTTCTGGGATGGTGATTATTATGTGTCTGGGTGTAGTTTTATTTTGGTTATGGCTGTTTGGAGTTCTATATGCTTCACTTATCCAGATGTCAGTTTCTCTTCTCATGTTTGGGAAGTTTTCAGCTATTACTTCTGTAACTATCCTCTTGATATCATTTGGGCTGTCCCTTTCTTTTTCATTTATCCCTATTAATCTTATGTTATTTTTCTTTGCATCATCTTGCAGGTGTTGAATTGTTATTTCCTGATTCCTTGTTATTTTTAAAAGATCTTGTCTTTCCTGCTCACTGGCTGCCATCTTATCTTCCAGGTCTGAAATTCTATCTTCACTTTCATTGAGGTGGTTTTTACAGCTTTCAATAGAATTTTTGATTTCCTGTATATCTCTTTGAATCTGCTTTATGCGTTCTGTTTGTTTCTTATATTGTTCATTCAGGGATTCTATCTGTTTGCTTTGTTCCTCTAATTTTTTAGCTGTGTTTTCACTAGATGTGTTCACTATTTCTTTCACTATTTTTATCAATTCTTCTTTTACCTGGGCAAGTATTTCTGATTTGAATTTCTCCATAGCTTTCCCTATTTGCATATTTATTTCATTTGATATGATTTCAGACATTTCAGGTGTATGGCTTCTTTTTTCTTCTATGTACCTGGCTTCTAAGCTTTCTTGGGGAGGGCTAGGGCTTTGAGCCTGCCTTTTGGTCTTTCCTTTTGTCATTTTTCTATATTTCCTTGCTTTGAGTGGTGTTCCAGTGCTTTCTCTGCATGTGTGGTGAATTACCTCTTGCACCCTCAGTTCCTGGAGTGGCAGTGGCTCCCCCACAGGCTCTTGGCTTCCTCACAGGGTCCTAACTCCCCTCTGTGGACTCCTGGCTCTCTAAGTTGTAAGGCAAATGCTGGGCATGGTCAACCCGGAGCCTGTGGAATCTCAGGCAGGCCAGGCCACCATACTTTGTCCCAGGCAGGTCTCCAGGAGGTTCCCTGTGAGTGAAGGTTGGGCCTACAGGTCCCAAAGAGTCAGGCCAAAATTCTGGTTTCTGCAAAGTGCCCGGTCCCAAACAGACCTGGCCGAGATGCCAGTCTCCACAAAGTTCCCAATCCAAACAGCCCAGGTCTCTCTGCGCGTCCGGGAGGTTCCCAGTCAGGCCGCGATGCTGGTCTGTGAGAGATTTCCTGCGGGTGAAGGGTGGGGCTATGGGCCCAAACAGACCTGGCCAAGATGCTGGTCTCAGGGAAGTTCCCTGCGGATGAAGGGCGGGCCTTCAAACAGTCGGGCTGAAATGCCGGTCTCCGCAAAGTTTCAATCCAAACAGCCCTGGCCACTCTGCGGGTCTGGGAGGTTCCTGGTCCCAAAGAGTCAGGCCGCGATGCTCAGGAAATTGTTTCTCATTTCCCAGTTTCCTTAATGCCATGACCCATTTGGCTCTTGAAGTTCTTGGGGTGAAGGACTGTGAGAAGATGAGAAAATAAAGAGGAGACAAAGCTGGGGTCAGGTGAAGCCCTTATCTTCCTGATGGGAGGAAAGGTACTGGCCCTTCACTGCAGGGCCATTTATTTGTACCTTTTAGCAACTGAATGTCACATGACACCCTGTTGTCCTAGCAACCACTGTTCAGATTATCTGGAGGCCAGGTGTTTGCCAGACTGAAGCAGCTTCTTTAAATGGCTTGCCCTGGGCACTCTTTGTTCTTTGGATGGCCATGCCCCAGCCTTTCCCATGGGATCAATTTCTGGCTTCAATGGCTCCCAACACCTTAGAGCTTTGTTCTCAGTTTCTTATAGATGTGGGAAGGAGGGCTTCTATTATTTCTTTGGTTTTTATTTTGTTTAGTCATTTTTTCTTACCCCCAGCTGAAATAGGGTCCAACAGAGTTCTGCACAGAGCAAGTTCTAATTCTGCTTTCTGTTTCTCTGGCCCAGGCAGAGGGTGTGATCCAGAGCTCAAGTGTTTGCTGTGTTATCTAACAGCTTCAAGAACAGAAGTGGTGTAGGAGCTCAGTAAATGACACGTTCTGTTGGTATTTTCCCCTCTCCTCTGCTTCCTGCAAATTTCTTCCTCCCTTCTTCTTTCCCTTGAGCTCTGTTAATTTTCTTTTTTTGTATTGTTTTCCCTGGATGTTGTATAATTTCACCAGGCTTGTTGATTGATATAGCTTGGCTAGCATTTTTAAAAATGTCAACTCATTTAAATATATTTTTGCTTTAAGACAAAGCCCTTCCGTACAACATCTAGTAGATCATCATTTGTGAGCTTTAATTTGACCTCAGAGCCTCTAAAGTAACTTCAGTATCTTTCTTTTCCTATAAACACATGGTCTGTAATGATATTGTTGGTGCTGGATTTCTATCAAGCGCTTTCCCAATCTAGTGCTCATGCCTTTAGCTTCCTTATTTGCTGGTTCCTTAGAATAGGCCCCTCAAGGCCATCTCCTCTGATTCTCTAAATGAGGCTTTGCCATGAAAACTGAACTGCAGTAGGCGGGGAGAGGTAGCAAGATGGTATCATAGACTTGGGTCCTCATTGCTTGTTGTTCTTGGTGTCTGGTGAGAAACTAGTGCCGCATTGCTTACAGAGTTGAACCAAGAACTTTAATGTGCAGTGGGTAATGATTTCTTTATGTGTGAACCCTATTGTGTGCTGATGCCATAGCATTAGAAAGATCAATGCCTCCTTTCAATGTTTATATGATAAAGTATCTGTGTGTGTGTGTGTGTGTGTGTGTGTGTTCATACATTCTCTCATTTGTGGGGACACTGTGGCCCAGTCTCTGGGCTCCCTGGTCATGCCTTCTGGAGAGAGGGTCATCATCATCTCCATGTCCAGCCACACTCTTTTATGGAGCACTGGAAATAAGAACTACGTAGCCTGGTAAAAGCAGAAATAGGATCAGCTCTAAACCACTCACCTATTTGGCATCTAACCAGGCATCTGGGGTCACTTAATGATCTTGGGTGTGGGCCTGGGTCAGCTTTTACTCTCACCATGAGCCACCTCCAGGCTGAGATGTGGCAGATTATCGGTCTTAGCAGAATATACCATCCTCCTACCATGACCCAACCAGGAGCACAAAACTCCTCTAAGCCTCTTACCAGCCGGCTTCTGGGCAGGTAGCCCCGGACTTGCACACTCAGCCTACTGAGACTTACCAACCATCACAAGGAGGAATTGAGCAGTGAGGTACATGCCTTAATCCTGGAAGTTTTAGGTCTGCACTTTTGTTTGCCTGCCAAAAGCTTAGAAAGAAAGATTCTTGTGGAGAATATAACTCCATATATCTTTGTAAGTAACAATGGAAAACAACTCAGGCACAAATCCCATGTCCATTTGCTATTAAATGCTGGGAGAAATTTTCTGAGAATTCTTCTGCCCCCATTGCCTGGTAGCTATATTCCCGCATATCACCAAATGACATTTTTAACTTCTCAGGTCATGCCCAGTATATAATGAGGTAGAATCACAAATTGCATGCCCACCTTTGCTTACCACATTGATCAGAAAGATGTGACATGACTGAAGTTTTCTTTTGGCCAGGACCTTTACTCATCATGGGGTCAGTAATGCACCTGCATGATGTACCACTTCCCAATGACCCATGCAGTGGCACCTGGCCCAGCTCACAAGCCCAGAAGTGACCTCTTCAACTTTGCCCTTCTGAGATGGCAGGAGCTCTCCAGGAGTGGCAGGGAAGCTGAGAGGACAATGCATGGTCACCTTATCTCCACTGGATCGTGACATGGTAAGAGGGAAGTGCAAATAAAGTACCAACCATATAAAGCTATTTCTGCATTGTTAATCATTTTAGGATAAATTGCTTTTTGTGTGTTTTATTTGATTTTATTAAGTTTCATAAGAGGAAAGAAGTTTCAAGACTTCAAAGGAACCTGTAAAAGTCAGTCACGTCTTTTTTGCTCTATGTCAAAGCCCTCAGCAGAGCACAGGTCCTGGATGCTTTGTTTGCTTCCTCACTCTCTGTCCCAGGCAGAGGCCTCAGTGGCAACTTGGTGTTCTGATTCTTCAGTCTCTTCCTCTCACATGGAGCAGTCTGTGCTGTGCTGCTCCCCAGACAGCAGTGCAGGAGGCAGCTGGGCCTCCCCAGGCAGGGAGGTTTGTGTTTGGGGCTGTAGCACTGTGGGAGGAGCATGTGTACATTGAACACAGTAATAAACCCCAGCATCCTCAGCCTCCAGCCTGCTGATTTTGAGTGTGAAATACGTCCCTGACCCACTGCCACTGAACCTGTTAGAGACCCAAGTGTCTCGACTGGAAACCTGATAAATCATGCGCCGTGGAGCCTGGCCTGGCTTGTGCACCATGCAATGCAAATAGGTGTTTCCATCACTATACAGGAGGCTCTGACTGGACCTGCAGGAGATGGAGGCCGGCTCTCCAGGGGCAACTGACAGAGAGAGTAGGGTCTGGGTCATCACAACGTCACCCATGGATCCTAAAATGATGAAAGAGAAGTGCAAGACCATATATAAATATAATTTTCATTGTTTTCCCTTTTTCATAGATAGCAGTCTAAATTATTTTTGTCATTGTGATTTGTGTACAAAAGCATTCAGTTTGAAGAATGGGCCCCTAAACTAGCAGCCACAAGGGAACCCATAGAGTTTGCCTACACCATCTCTGTCTTTTTTTGTGTAAAATTGTCAGCCAAGAACATAGGTTCTTGCTCCCTCTGGAATCTTCTTCACCCTGCAGAGCAGACCCTCCCCTCTTCAGGCCATGCCACTATGTTCTGAGCACATCTGGGCATCAGGGGCGTCCAGAGCCCACCTCTCCCCCCATCTCCCCCTAGGCTCCTGGTGTCCTTACCAGGCAGTCAGAGCATCAGCAGCCCCAGGAGCTGAGAAGGAGCCTCATGTTGAGAAGCTGGACTGCAGAGTCCTGATCACTCAAGGAAGGTGACAGCGGAGCTCTTAGCTCAGGCTGGCATGGGCAGTTACTCTCTGAGGAGCAAGATGCAAATTCCCTGGTGGGTGCAGTGGTGTAGAGTGAAGGGAGAGGCAGGGGCCTCTCCTGTGAGCTGGTGATAGAAAATCTCCTCTGTTTGGAGGGAAGCGATAAAGTCCCTGCTGTCTGTAGCCGTGGGCATGAAGACCCCATTGTGAAAGTCTGCGCCTGCAAGAGGAGCGCGAGTCCCATGTCCCTGCCCCCCAAGGCAGCGCCCCGACCCTGGAACACTCGTGTGTATTCAGATCACTGTCCAGGAGGGAAAGCCTGCCCTGCTCAGCCTCTGCCCCAGCTCTGAAGGAAAATGAACCTTACAGTGGTCTTCAGAGATTTCCTCCACAGAAGCGTGCAGTGGGGCTGGGAAAGACTCCGGCCACTGCTGTTTCCATGTAAACCCTATGGGTATTAGAAATGTGTTAGAAATAGTTTTCCTTTCCTGAATTTAAAGATTAATCTTGCTAAAACACTCACGTTCAAAGAAGTGTGTTTGTTTTGGATAAATACCCTATAACGTTGTGGTTATCAAGTGGTAATGCTGAAAAAATGAATCCTTATATAATGTATGTAAAATTCTTGGGATATATGTTTTAACAATTTGTCAGCACATTGGAGAGCAGGGGCGTAGAGATTTGTTTCTCAAATTATATACACTTAACTATAAACTAAAATATATACTTGTAAATTGTAACCTATATACTTGTATATCAATATATGTATCCATGTATAAATGTATAGATGTCTATATAGATGCGCATACACATCAGATCAATAAAAATTTTTTTTAAAATTTTTATTTTAAAGAGAATAAAACAAGAGAGGGCAGAACAGAGCAGATCAGAACAGGACAACATAGGCAACACAGTACTTTACATTAAAACAACCAGACATTAACAGTAGCTATCACAATATCTCTTTCTCCGCTATAGTTGAGCATAGTTTCAAATACAATAATATCAAACATAACAAAATAGTATAAAACCATTCAAAGAGTGAAAGAATTACATGGCATTCTGAGTCGAATAACAGATAATGATCAATGGGTACTATAATATCTCATTTTTGATAAAAAATTTTGTTTATACTACCACACATATTCAAATCCCAATAAGACACAATGTGATAGAACCAATGGTAGTAGAAGAATAGAAGCATGGTAGGACTTCTAAGAACGATGATATTAAATCAGCAATAGCTGTCATAATGTTTTGTTTTCTTCAAAACAGCTGTTCATACCATCATTCATGATATATTCAAACAAAGCAGAATAAAACCATTTCAACTGATGAATGAAAACATTGAAAGACTTCAAAGCTATGAGATGGGGACTCATGCTTACCATAAAATCTTATATACTCTTATCAACTCTCATACTAGGGAGACTATACTGTATTTACACATGTGAGTCTGGTTTGTTTCGCTTATGAGTATGGCCTCAAGTTGTGCCCATTTATTTATAAATATCTCAATGTGGTCATTCTTTATAGCTGAGTAGTACCCCATTGTATAAAAATGCCACAACTTTTTTATCCATTCCTCAGTTGATGGGCACTTAGGTTGTTTCCAAGATCTGGATATTACAAACTGTGCTGCTATAAACATGGGTGCACATATATCACTGTGGTATGATGATTTCAGATCTTCTGGGAATAAGCCTAGAAGTGGGACAGCTGGTTCAAAGGGGACCTCCAAACCCAGCTTTTTGAGAAATCTCCAGACTGACCTCCACAGTGGTTGCACCAGTCTACACTCCCACCAACAGTGCAGAAGAGTTCCTTTTTCCCCACAGCCTCTCCAACACTTGTTGTTGGTAGTTTTTTCTATTCTGGCCATTCTTCCTGGGGTGAGATGAATTTCAGTGTGGTTTTAATTTGCATTTCTCTAATGACTAATGGTGATGAACATTTTTTCATATATTTATTTGCCATTTGTATTTGTTCATTTGAGAACTGTGTATTCATTTCAGGTGCCCATTTTTGGATTGGGTCTTTGAATTTCACGGGTCTGATTTTTTAAAATTCTTTATAAGTTCTAGACAGAAGTCTTTTTTCTGAGGGACAATCCATTAAGATTTTTTCCCAATTTGTGTGTTTTCTTTTCACTCTGCTGGAAATCTCTTTTGACATGCAGAAACTCTTTAATAAGATATGGTCCTAGTTATTGATTCTGGGAAGTATTTCCCATGAAGTTTGATTCTTATTCATGAATTCTCTACCCACCCCTATATCTTTGAGGTTTTTACCTACTTTGTCTTCCAACAGATTTAGTGTTTCTGTTTTAATATTTAGATCTTTGATCCATTTAGATTTTAGTTTAGTGATAGACATGGGTTTAGTTTTAGTCTTCTGCATATGGATAGCCAATTTTTCCAGCACCATTTGTTGAAGAGACTGTCATTCTTCCAATGAACATGTTTGGCCCCTTTATCAAAGATAAGGTGGTTGAGTGAGTTTGTGGTTGTGGTTGTATCCTGCAATCTATTCCATTGATCTTCAGGTCTGTTTTTATTCCAGTACCATGTTTATTTTATTACTGTAGCTTTGTAGTATAATTTCAAGTCGGGGATTGTGATGCCTCCTGCCTTGCCTTTGCTGCTTAGAATTGCCTTTGCTATTCTAGGTCTCTTCTGGTTCCAGATGAATTTTAGGAGTGATTTCTCTAGATCTATGAGGTATGTTAGTGGTATTTTGATTGGGATTTCATTGAATCTGTATAGTAATTTTGGGAGAATGGCCATTTTCACAATGTTTGTTCTTCCTATCCATGAACAGGGGATGTCTTTCCATTTTCTGAGGTCCTCTTTGATTTCCTTTTTCAGGGTATTATAATTTTCCTTGTATAGCTCTTTTACTTCTTTTGTGAGATGAATTGCTAAGTATTTCGTTTTTTTGGATGCTAGTGTGAAGGGTGTGGCTTCCCTTACCTCTCTTTCAGGATTTTTGTTGTTAGTGTATAGGAATGCTATTGATTTTTGTGTATTGACTTTGTATCCAGCTACATTGCTGAATTTATTTATTATATCTAGGAGTTCTTCAATGGAGTTTTGGGGGTCTTCTATGTAAAGTATCATGTCAGCTGCAAATAATGATAATTTAAGTTCCTCTTTTCCTATCTTTACTCCTTTTATTTCTCTCTCTTGTCTAATTGCTCTGGCTAGTATTTCCAGTAATATGTTGAATAGGAGCAGTGATAGGGGACATCCTTGTCTTGTGCCTGATTTTAAGGTAAAGGCTTTCAGTTTTTGGCCATTTAGTATGATGCTGGCTGTAGGTTTGTCACAGGTGGCCTTTATCATATTGAGATAAAGACCATGTATTCCAATTCTCTGTAAGGTTCTTATCATGAATGAGTGTTGGACCTTATCAAAAGTTTTTATGCATCTATAGAGATGATCATGTGGTTCTTGCTTTTGGCTCTATTGATATGGTGGATTACATTTATTGATTTACATATGTTGAACCATCCCTGCATTCTTGGGATGAATCCTACTTGGTCATGGTGTATAATCTTCTTGATGATTTGCTGCATCCTGTTTGCCAATATTTTATTGAGAATTTTTGCATCTATGTTCATTAGAGAGATTGGCCTATAGTTCTCTTTTTTAGTTGGGTCTTTCTCAGGTTTTGGTAGTAGAGTAATATTTGCTTCCAGGAATGACTTAGGAAGAATTGCTTCACTTTCAATTTCATTGAAGAGTTTGAGGAGTGTTGGAATTAAGTCTTCTTTGTATTTCTTGTAGAATTCTGCAGTGAATCTATCTGGGCCTGGTCTCTTCTTTGTTGGTAAGGACTTAATTACGTGTTCAATTTCATTAATAGAAATTGGGTTATTCAGCAGTTTTACATCTTCCTGACCCAGCTTTGGTAGTTCATATGTATCTAGGAATCTGTCCATTTCTTCTGTGTTATTGAACCTATGAGAGTAGAGGTTTTCAAAATAGGTGTTGATGATCTTCTGTATTTCCACTGAGTCTGTAGTAATTTTGCCTTTTCATTCCTTATTGCATGAATTTGAGTTTTGTCTTTCTCTTTTTAATAAGGTTGGCCAGGGGCTTATCAATTTTATTTATTCTTTCAAAGAACCAACTCTTTGATTCATTGATCCTTTCTGCTGTTTTCTTAGTCTCTATTGCATTAATTTCTGCTCTGATCTTTATAATTTCCTCCCTTCTTTTGTTTTTTGCCTTAGCTTGCTCTTCTTTTTCTAGATGTTTGAGTTGTAGCATTAGATTGATTATTTGTGTTCGTTCTGTCTTCCTGATGTGGGAACTCAGTGCAATAAATTTTCCTCTGAGGACTGCTTTCATTGCATCCCACAAATTCTGGTAAGTTGTATTTGTATTTTCATTTGCTTGTAGATAATGTTTAATTTCTTCTTTAATTTTTTCTGTGACCCACTGATTTCTCAAGAGTGTATTACTCAGTTTCCATGTGTTTGTGAGGTTTTTACAGTTGCTTTTGTCATTAATTTCTAATTTTATGGCACTATGATCCGGTAACATGCATGGGATAATTTCAATTCTTTTGCATTCACTTAAATATGTTCTGTGGGCTAGTATATGTTCTATTTTAGAGAATGTCCCATGTACTGCTGAGAAGAAGGTGTATTCTGATGTTGTTGGATGGAACACTCTGTATATGTCTATCAAGTCCATTTGCTCACAGGTATGATTTAGTTCTGTTATTTCTTTGCTGTTTTTCTGTCTAGTTGATCTGTCCCTCTGTGTCAATGGCGTGTTAAAATCTCCTGTTATAATTGTATTAATGCTTATTTGATTTTTCATTTCTGTTAGTATTTGCTTTATATAGCTGGGTGCTCTGGAATTTGGTGCATATATATTTAAGACTGTTATCTCTTCCTCTTGAAGTTTTCTCCTAACTAGTATGTAATGACCTTCTTTATCTCTTTGGATCATTCTTGGTTTGAAATTCACATTTTCTGCAAACAGGATGGCTACTCCTGCTTTTTTTTTGGTTTCCTGTTGCCTGAAGTACTGTTTTCCATCCTTTGACTTTCAGTCTATGGGTTTCCTTTTGGGTTATATGGGTTTCTTGTAGACAGCATATGGTTGGATGTTGTTTCTTGATCCATTCTGCCAGTCTGTTTCTTTTGATTGGTGAGATGAGGCCATTTACATTAATGGTTATAACTGTTATATAGTGGTTTATTGTTGACATGTTATCTTTCTGGTGTTGTATCTTGACCTTTGCATTCTATTTAATTGTCTGCCTTGCTTAGTGGTTTTTTTCTTATGTGTAGCTAGAATGTCAGTATTTTTGTAGGGTTGGTTTGGTGGTCATGTAGTTTTTCAGCTGTTCTTTGTCATGGAAGTATCTTATTTCTCCATCCATTTTGAAGGACAGTTTTCCAGGGTACATCATTCTGGGTTGGAATTGGTTTTCCTTTAGGATCCGAAATACTTTTTTCCATGCTCTTCTTGACTTCATTGTTTGTGTTGAGAAGTCTGTTGTGATTCTGATAGGTTTTCCTTTATGGGTGATCTGTCTTTTCTCTCTAACAGCTTTTAGTATTCTGTTCTTATAGTGGGTTTCTGGAGTGGTGATTTTTATGTGTGTGGGTGTAGTTTTATTTTGGTTATGGCTATTTGGAGTTGTATATGCTTCACTAATCCAAATGTCAGTTTCCCTTCTCATGTTTGGGAAGTTTTCAGCTATTATTTCTGTAAATATCCTCTTGATATCATTTGGGCTGTCCCCTTCTCTTTCATTTATCCCTATTAGTCTTATGTTGTTTTTCTTTGCATCATCTTGCAGCTCTTGAATGGTTATTTCCTGATTTTTTTTTATTTTTAAAAGATCTTTTCTTTCCTGTTCACTAGCTGTGATCTTACCTTTGAGGTCTGAAATTCTATCTTCACTTTCATTGAGGCAGTTTTTACAGCTTTCAATAGAATTTTTGATTTCCTGTATATCTCTTTGAATCTGCTTTATGCATTCTGTTTGTTTCTTATAATGTTCATTGAGGGATTCTATCTGTTTGCTTTGTTCCTCTAATTTTTTATCTGTGTCTTCACTAGATGTGTTCACTATTTCTTTCACTACTTTTATCATTTCTTCTTTTACCTTGGCAATTATTTCTATTTTGAGTGTCTCCATAGTTTCCCCTATTTGCTTCTTTTTTATCAGTTGATATCATTTCAGTCATTTCAGGTGTATGGCTTCTATTTTCTTCTATGTAAATGTCTCCCAGGCTTTCTTAGGATGGGCTGGTGATTTGAGCCTGCCATTTTGTTTTTCCTTTTTTCCTTTTTTCTTTATTTCCTTGGTTTGAGTGGTGTTCCAAAGCTTCCTCTGGGTGTGTTGCAAATCTCCTCCTGCACCCTCAGCTACTGGAGCAGTCTCAGCTCCTCTGCTGGTACTTGGCCCCCTAAATTGAGAGGTGGAAGCAGGGTATGGAGAACTGGGGCCAGAGAAACCCCAGGGACAAATCCCCTGTCCTAGGGGTGTGGATATTAACTCAGCAGCTGGCAGTGGTGTTCTCAAGCTGTCCCCAGGCCAGCTCAGTTGAGCCCAGAGTCCTTGAGCAAGGTTCCTGCCTTCTGGACTGAAACAAGTCCTTTGAGCGTGGGTGACTGAGGCCCTGCAATCTGCTGGACCCAGTCCAGTATCCCGGTAGCTCCCCAGGAGTTCAAAAGCCAGAATGTAGGTCTCTAACTTTCCCTAGCTCACTGGAACTCACCTCAGGCAATCTCCACCTCTCTGCAGGTACTTGGCCCCCTAAATTGAGAGGCAGGAGCAGGGTGTGGAGAACTGGGGTCAGAGAAACCCCCGGGGCAAATTCCCTGTCCTCGGGGTGTGGATATGAACTCAGCAGCTGGCCAATAAAAATTTCTTAAGGGAAGAATTCTCTTGATGTCTTGTATAGAATGAAGGAGGTATAATTTTATACTACTCTTTATGAATGGTCATAAAAATCTTTGTCATGTTTTTTATTGTCCGAGGCATTGTGTAGCTGCAGTGCTTATTTTATTTTTATTTACAAGTGCATTTTATTTCAAGGAAAAAAGAAGAAGAAAAAAACTAAAACAAGATTTCAAAACATGTCAATCAGGGGGCAACAATGATATATACACTGCACACTGTCATCCCCAAATCATTCACACAAAGCACAATACATCTGCTTACAATTTTCCGAACAATACCTGCACAAATTTTTCTCTTCCTTAAACTCAGAAATCAGTGGTATAACTATTTAACTATTTTTAAATATACATATACATATGTTGTTGCTTTCAGTTTCTCATACTAATAAGACAATATGATGTTTCCACATGCCTGTCTGATTTATTTCACTAATGAGTATGGTCTCAGGTTGCACTCATTTACTTATAAAAGTCTCCAGTTTATCCTTCTTTATGACTGAGTAGTACTCCTTTACATATAAAGACCACATCTTTTTTATCCATTCCTAAGTCAATGGGCATTAAGTTGTTTCCAAGATCCAGCTATTATAAATTATAAATTGTGCTTCTGTTACATGGATGCATGTATGTCACTGTGGTATGATGTTTTAAATTCTTTTGTGAGGATACTCGCCAAAAGAGGAGTAGAGGTTTGAATGGAGCCTGTAGTCCTAGTTTTTTGAGGAATCTCCACACTGATTTCCACAGTGGTTGCAGCAGTCTGCATTCCCACCAACAGTAGAAGGGTTCCTTTTTCCCCACAGTCCCTCCAGCATTTGTTATTGATTGATTTCTGGATGCTGGTCATTCTTTCCCAACTTAATGCCCATTGACTTAGGAATGGATAAAAAAGATGTGGTCTTTATATGTAAAGGAGTACTACTCAGTCATAAAGAAGGATAAACTGGAGACTTTTATAAGTAAATGAGTGCAACCTGAGACCATACTCATTCCATTTCCCGAGTGAAGTGGAATCTCAGTGTTGTTTTCATTGACATCTCTCAAATGATCAGTGTTGCTGAACATTTTTTCATATATTTATTTACTGTTTGTATTTCTTCATCTGAGAAGTGTGCATTCATCTCAGATGCCCATTTTTGGATTTGGCCTTTAAATCTAGGAAGATATTTTTTATTTCTTTATACGTTCTCAATAGTAATTCTTTGTCTGAGGTACAGCTGGCAAATATTTTTTCCACATTGTGCATTGTCTCTTTACTCTGTTAGTGGTTTCTCTTGCTGTGTAAAAGCTTTTCAATAGGGTGAGATCCTAGCTGATGGTTCTTTGTAATAGTTCCTGTGCAAACTGGGTGTTGTTCATAAAATCTTTGCCTACACCAATGTCTTCAAGAGTTTTACCTCCTCTATCTTGCAGCAGATTTAATGTTTCTGTTTTAATATTTCCTTTTCTGGGATACTATTGTGAAAGATGTTATTTCCTTAATTTCTTTCTTAGTGAGTTTGTTATTTGTGTTAAGGAAGGTATTGATTTTTGAGTGTTGACTTTGTATCTAGCCTAATGAATTTGATTATTAAATCTAGTAGTATTTTGGTGGAGTTTCAAGGATCTTCAATATAGATTATCATGTCATTCATGAATAATGATAATTTAATTTCTTCCTTTCCTCCTAATATTATTCATTTTATTTCTTTCTTTTATCTATTTGCTCTGGCTAAAGAGTCCAGAACTATAGTGAATAAGGCTGTTGATAGTGGACGTCTTTGTGTTATTCTTGATTTTAGAGTGATAGCTTTCATTTTTCATGCATTCAGTGTGATGTTTGCTGATGGTTTATTTTAGATAACTTTTATTAGATTGTGACAAACACCATCTGTTTCAGCTTTCTGTAGGGTTTTTTTTAAAATCATGAATGGGCATTGGATTTTGTCAAATGCTTTTTCTGCATGTTTTGTGATGATCATATCGTTTTTGTTCTTGGCTCTGTTATTAATATGGTGCATTACATTATGGATTTGTATGTTGTATCATCCCTGCATCCCTGGGATGACTCCTACTTTGTTGCAGTGTATCATATGTTCAATGACTTGCTACATTCTGTTTGCCAGTACTATATTGAGGATATCTGCATCTATGCTCATTAAGGAGATTGAACTGTGCCTCACTATTTTGGTTGGGTCCTCCTCTGGTTTTGCTATGAGGGTAATGCTTGCTTTCAAGAATGGACTAAGGAGCATTGTTTCCCTTTCAATTTCATTAAAGAGTTTGACAAGTAGTAGCAACAAGTGTTCTCTAAATTTCTTGTATAATTCACCAGTTAACACATCAGGGCCTGGGCTTTCCTTTGTTGGTAGGTTTTTAATTATATCTTCCATTTCACTGATTGATATTGTTTTATGCAGTATTTTTATATTTTCTTTTTAAAGAATTTTTATATTTTTTGATTCATCTTTCATAATTCATATGCATATTCATATTCATGTGTGGGAATGTATCCATTTTTTCTGCATTTTCCAATGGGCATAGAAGGTTTTGAATAGGTGCAGATGGCCATCTGGGTTTCTTTTCATGCCTGTTTGGGTGGATTTGAGTCTTTTCTTTTCTTCTTCTCTTTTCTTTTTCAAATAAAGTTGGCTAGGGATTTGTTGATTTTATTGAATTATTCAGAAAAACAACTTTTTGGTTCATTCATTCTTTGTATTATTTTCTTAATCTTTGTTGCATTAATTTCTGCTCTGATTTATAATTTCCTCCCTCTTATGAACTTTGGGCTTGATCTGACCTTCTTTGTCCAGAAGCATGAGGTTCAACAGTAAGTTTGTTTGAGTTTGCTAAGTTTTCCTAATATGGGTTTTTAGTATTCTGAATTTTCTCATAGAACTATTTTCATTTTGTCCCAAGGTTATAGTATGTTGTATTGGCATTACTATTTTATTGCAGAAATGGTCTTATTTTTCTTTAATTTTATCTGTGACCATTTGTTCTTCAAGAGGGTATTATTTAATTTTGATGTGATTATGAGTATCTTGTGGTGTCTTTTGTTATTGATTTCCAATTTCATTGCACTATGGTCTGATAGTAGGCATGGGATAATTTTTTAGCTTTGTTTGCATTTATTTAAGCATTAGCTGAATATGATTGTTATTTGAGAGAGCATCCCATGTGCAGCAGAGAAGAATGTGTCTTCTGATGCCATGAGCTGAAACACTCTGTAGACATCTACATTTTTTGAAAAGTTTCAGTTGTAATATTTTATTGAAAAGTTTGTTTCAGTTGTAATATTTTGTTGTTCATTTTTTCTCTAATTTATCTATTTGTGACATTGGAGTATTGAGATAGATATTGAAACCTCAACATATTTTATTAGTGCTTTTTTGATTTTTTATGCCTGTTAATATTTGTTTGGATGCATTGGTGTTTGTTGCATATTTATTTATTATTGTTATCTTTTCCTCTATGATTTATTTTATTTTATTTTATTTAAAGAGAAAAAAACAATCAGACAAAACAGAAAAATGGTAGCAACAATACAGAATTCCAAAGGGAAAAAAATAAAAGAACCAAAACCAAAAAAAAAAGAAAAACAGACAAAAAACTCCCAAAACAACAACAACAACAACAACAACAACAACAACACACTAAGAAATTGCCACTGGATATGTTACATACTCTCATCACTGGAAATAGTTGTTCAAGTTACAAAATTAGAGCATACAAAGTAGACATTCACACAATGAGACTTAACAGTTCTGCTCAACCATCTAACAAAAACAGTAGTATAGTCATCTATCTTACACACTTAAACTTACTTGCAATTATAGCCTTTAGAGCACTTTCTTTTCCTTTCTTTTTTACAGTAGCAATTATACATTTTGGGTTTTACTGCTCTTACATTTTTATTACTTTTTACACTAGAGAAACAATGTGATATTTATAAATATGATTCTTATTTATTTCATTAATGAGGATGGCCTCCAGTTGACTCTATTTTTCTATGAAGGCCTCAAGATCATCCTTTTTTATAGCTGAGTAGTATTCCATTGTGTAAAAATACCACATCTTTTTCATCCACTCTGCAGTTGATGGGCATCTAGGTTGTTTCCAAGATTTAGCTATCACCAATTGGGCTGCTATAAACATAGGTGCACATATATCACTGTGATATGAACTTTTCAGTTCTTCTGGGAAAATACCCAGGAGGGGAATAGCTGGGTTGAATGGAGCTTCCACTCCTAGTCTTCTGAGAATTCTCCATATTGATTTCCATAGTGGTTGCACCAGTCTGCACTCCCACCAATATTGAAGCAGTGTTCCTTTTTCCCTGCAGCCTCACCAACATTTGTTATCAGTTGATTTCTTGAAGGCAGCTATTCTTTCCGGTGTGAGATGATATCTCAATGTTGTTTTAATTTGCATTTCTTGAATGAACAGTGATGGTGAACAGTTTTTCATTTATTTGTTTGCCATTTATATATCTTCATCTGAGAACTGTGTGTTCATCTCAGCTGTCCATTTTTTGGAGAGGGTCTTTGAATTTGGGGGGCTTGATGTTTTTAAATTCTTTATATGTTCTTGATATAAGTCCTTTGTCTGAGGGGTTGCTGGTTACAATTTTTTCCCATTCTGTGGGCTTTCTTTTCACTCTGTTGGTGATTTCTTTTGAAGTGCAGAAACTTTTCAATAATATGAGATCCCAGTTATTGATTCTCTGAAGTGTTTCCCGTGCAGTTTGCATTTTATTCATGAATTCTCTGCCTACACCGATGTCTGCAAGACTTCTACCTACCTTATCTTCTAGTAGATTTAGTGTTTCAGTTTTAATGTTTAGGTCTTTGATTCATTTAGACTTTAGTTTTGTGCATGGTGATAGGCATGGATCTAGTTTCAGTCTTCTGCATGTGGAGAGCCAATTTTTCCAACATCATTTATTAAAGAGTCTATCCTTCCTCCAGTGAACATGTTTAGCCCCTTTGTCAAATATCAGGTGGCTGAGTGTCTTTGTAGTTGTGTTTGTATCTTCTAATCTGTTCCATTGATCCTCAGGTCTATTTCTTTGCCAGTACCATGTTGATTTTTATCACTGTGGCTTTGTAGTACAGTTTCAAGTCAGAAATTGAGTTGCCTCCTGCCTTGCTTTTATTGCCCAGAATTGCCTATGCTATTCTAGGTTTCTTCTTGAATTTCAGGAGTGTTTTCCTTAGATCTGGGAGGTATGTCAATGGTATTTTGATTGGGATTGCATTAAATCTGTATAATAATTTGGGGAGTATGGCCATTTTCACAATGTTGGTTCTTCCTAGCCAAGAGCATGGAACATCTTTCCATTTTCTGATATCCTCTTCATTCTCCTTTTTTAGCATAGTATAATTTTCAGCATATAGGTCTTTTACATTTTTAATTAGGTTGATTCCTAAGTATTTCATTTTTTAAGATGTTATTGTGAAGGGTGATATTTCCATAATTTCTCTTTTGGTGAATTTCTTGTTTGTGTACAGGAATGCTATTGATTTTTGAGCATTGACTTTGTATCCAGCTACACTGCTGAATTTGTTCATTACCTCTATTACTCTTTTAATGGAGTTTTTTTGGGTCCTCTATATAGAGTATCATGTCATCTGCAAATAGTGATAATGTAACTTCTTCCTTTCCTATCTTTATTCCTTTTATTTCTTTCTCTTGTCTGATTGCCCTGGTTAGTGTTTCCAGAACTATATTGAAAAGGAGTGGTGATAGTGGACATCCTTGTCTTGTTCCTGATTTTAAAGTGAAAGCTTTCAGTTTTTGTTCATTTAGTATAATATCGTCTGTTGATTTGTCATACATGGCCTTTGTAAGGTTGAGGTAGACACCATGTATTTCGAGTTTCTGAAGGGTTTTTATCATGAACAGGTGTTGGACCTTATCGAAAGCTTTTTCTGCATCTATTGAGATGACCATGTGGTTTTTGTTTTTGGCTCTGTTGATGTGGTGTATTGCATTTACTTATTTGCATATGTTAACCATCCCTGCATTCCTGGAATGAACCCCACTTTGTCATGATGTATAATCTTCTTGATGATTTGCTGCATTCTATTTGCTGATATTTTATTGAGAATCTTTGTGTCTATGTTCATTAGTGAGATTGGCCTATAGTTCTCCCTTTTGGTTGGGTCTTTCTCTGGTTTTGGTATCAGAGTAATACTTGCCTCCAGGAATGACTTAGGGAGGATTGCTTTCTTTTCAATTTCATTGAAGAGTTTAAGGAGTATTGGCATCAATCTTCTCTAAATTTCTTATAGAATTCAGCTGTGAATCCATCAGGACCTGGGCTTTTCTTTGTTGGTAAGTTTTTTTTAAAATTACATTTTCAATTTCAATAGCTGATATTGGGTTATTCAAAATTGCTATATCTTCTTGGTTGAGCCTTGGAAGTTCATATGTTTCTAGAAATTTGTCCATTTCCTTTGTGTTTTCCTCTCTATGTGAGTAGAAATTTTCAAAGTAGGTTTTCATGATATTTTGAATTTCCATGGGATCTGTGGTAATTTCCCCTTTTTCAGTCCTTATTGCATGAATTTGGGTTTTTTCTTTCTTTTTCTTTATAAGGTTAGCTAGAGGTTTGTCAATTTTGTTTATTCTTTCAAAAAACTAGCTTTTTGATTCATTAATTCTTTGGTTTTTTTTAGTTTCAATTGTATTGATTTCTTCTCTAATCTTTACAATTTCCTCTCTTCTATGAGTTTTCGATATAACTTGCTCTTCTTTTTCTAGAAACTTGAGATGAAGCATTAGATTGTTTATTTGTGCTCATTCTGTTTTCTTGCTATGACAATTTATTGCTATATATTTCCCTCTTAAGACTGCTTTCATTGCATCCCATAGATTACAGTATGTTGTATCTGCATTTTCATTGAATTGTGGGTATTGCTTTATTTCTTCTTTAATTTCCTCTGTAGCTCACTGGTTGTTCAAAAGGTTGTTATTTAATTTCCATGTATTTATGTAAGTTTTGCAATTTCTTTTGCCATTAATTTCCAGTTTCAGTGTGCTATGGTCAGATAGTATGCATGGGACTATTTCAATACCTTTGCATTTACTTAAGAATGTTTTATGGGATAATATATGGTCTATTTTGGAGAATGTCCCATGAGCAGCTGAGAAGAATGAGTATTCTGATGTGGTTGGGTGGAACACTCTGTAAACATCTACTAAGTCCAATTGCTCACAGGTATGATTCAGTTCTATTATTTCTTTGCTGCTTTTTTGTCTAGCTGATCTATCTCTTTGTGACAGTGGGCTGTTAAGGTCCCCTGTAATAATGTGTTCTTGTGTATTTGGTTTTTCATGTCCTTTAGTCTCTGTCTTATATAGTTGGGTGATCCTGTGTTTGGTGCATATATATTTATAATTGTTAGTTCTTCCTGTTGAATTTTTCCACTTATGAGTATGTAGTGACCTTCTTTGTCTCTTTTAATCATTTTAGGTTTGAAGTTCACATTGTCTGCAAATAGAATAGTTACCCCTGCTTTTTTTATGGGTTCCTGTTGCATGGAATACTGTTTTCCATCCTTTGACTTTTAATCTATCAGTTTGTTTTTGAGGCAGATGTGTTTCTTGTATACAGCATATTGTGGGATCCTGTTTCTTGATCCATTCTGTCAACCTGTTTCTTTTGATAGGTGAATTGAGCCCATTTACATTTATGGATATCACTGATATGCACTGGCTTGACTTTGCCATGTTGTGTTACTATTGTTAGATTCCTGTTTTTCTCTCTTGTTTACTTTCTTGTCCAGCCTGGTGATTTGTTTCTGTTGTTGTTCTGGAGATTGTGGTCATTTTTATCTCTACCTCAAATGTCCTTCAGCACTCCTTCTAAGGTTGGTTTTGTGGATCTGAATTTCTTTGGTTGTTCTTTGTCATGGAAGTATCTTGTTTCTTCATTAAATTTGAAAGACAGTTGTGCTGCGTACGTCAGTCTAGGTTGAAAGTTGTTTTCTTTTAAGGCTTGAAATACTTCACTCCAAGCTCGTCTTAACCTGAAGGTTTGTGCTGAGGAGTCTGCTGTGATTCAAAAAGGCTTTCCTTGGTAGGTGAGTTGTGTCTTTTCTCTAATGGCTTTTAGTATTCTGTTTTTATGCTGTATGTCTGTGATCTTAATTATTATATGTCGGGGTGTAGGTTTATGTTGGTTATGATTGTGTGGCATTCTATTTGCCTCACTTATTTGTATATCTGATTTTTCACCCATCTTTGGGAAATTTTCTGCCATTATTTCTGTGAACAGCTTATCTATATCCTTTGCATTGTCTCCTGCCTCTTCACCAATGCCTATTACTCTAACATTGTTTCTCCTGGCATCATCTTGTAGCTGTTGGATTGTCATTTCATGCTGTTTTGTTGTTTTTATAAGTTCTACCCTTTCAAGATCGCTATCTGCAATCTTGCCCTCAAGGTCCAAGATTCTATCCTCAGCTTCATTTAAACAGCTTTGCAGGCTTTCAATACAATTTTTTGCTTCTTTCATATTTCTTTCAATTTTTTTCATAGATTCTGCTTGTTTTCTGCATTGTTCATTCAAAGTTTCAATCAGTTTCCCATGCTCCTGTAGTTTCTTATCAATTTCTTCTCTAGCTATGTTGAGCAGCTCATTTACTAAGGTTGTTACTTGTGTCTTTACATACGACATTATTTCTAATTTGAGTTCCTCCATAGCCTCATGGATTTGTTTCTTTACTTCATTTGCTATCTTTTCAGAGATTTCTGGTGTACGAATTTTAGAATCCTCTATTTCATCATCATCTGCACTTGCCCCTGATGGACTAGATGTTCAGGATTGCATTTTGCCTTTTCATTTAGTCATTTTCACCTTTTGGGTAAATTTCTGGTCTTTCTATTCCTATAGTCAAAAGTTTCTATAGTGTGTGTTTCAGGGTTCTACTGTGTGGTTGGTGTTTGTCAACTTGCTGGGTTCCACCATGAAGAGGAGATAGAGTCTCCTGAATTCCTCCTACTGTGCTTGTTGGGTGAGTCCTATATTCTTTCTGGGCTAACTAGCCCAGAAGTATTGATGTAGGGCAGCTCTTAGTTCCTGCTGTCAATATATCTTAAGGTTGTGGCAGGTCACCAGGTCTCCCTGGCTATAGTGTTTTTGTCAGCTTAGGCCCTACTGTGTCACTGGGGGGTCTCATAAGTTCTTTTAATTTCCTCTAAATTTGGGCAGGGCAATATTGGCGCTTTCCTCAACCTGTCTGATGTTCTCTGTGTTGCATAGGGGGTTACCTACTCTCTTGTCAGGTTAGCCAAAATCTTGCACTTGGAGGGAGTTTTAATTCTGTCCCTATTTACCCACTACAGGCCTCTATTTTTGGGGGCAAACTCACCTCACTGGCTGGTGCCTGATGAAGTCTTCTTTTTGGGTGAGGGGTTCCTGAGCCTCTGATTGAGCCAGCATGGTAGTCCACTGTAGTCC
This sequence comes from Dolichotis patagonum, assembly GCA_004027295.1. Taxonomy (NCBI): domain Eukaryota; kingdom Metazoa; phylum Chordata; class Mammalia; order Rodentia; family Caviidae; genus Dolichotis; species Dolichotis patagonum. The sequence goes on from PVJX010024448.1 coordinate 21,394, forward strand.
AATGTTCCCTGTGGAAAGGCAGGTCAACAGCTGTGGTCCCAAGCCACTCACACCTGTGGCAGACTTCCTAGATATTCTTGGAGGAGGGGTGGGCCCAGCAGTGGCAGACCCAGGCACCCCAGGCCTCCTGGCACTGGTCCCTGCAATGTTCTGTGTCCTGAGCAGCCCAGCTCTCAGCTGTGGATCCTGTGATGTTCCCAGTCCCAAACAGGTCCAGCTCTTAGCTGCTGGACTGGAGATGTTCCCTGCAGGGGGGAATGGTGGTTCTAGCTCTCCTGAGCTGCCCAGCTCTCAGCTGCAGATCCTGTGATGTTCCCAGTCCCAAACAGGTCCAGCTTTCAGCTGCCAGACCAACAATGTTCCTCCTCTATGATTATTCCCTTTACAGAGATGTAGTGACCTTCTTTGTCTCTCTTAATTGATCTTGGATTGAAATCCTCTTTGTCTGGAAATACAAGCACTAATCCTGCTTTTTGCCACATTTCTGTTACATGGAGTACTTTATTCCCTCTTTTAGTTCTCAATACATGAGCTTCTTGGGAATTAAATGTGTGTTTTTTTTTTTTTTTGTACATTGCATTTTTGTTTCTTGTGTCTTGATCCATCCTGCAAATCTGTTTCTTTTGATTGGTGAACTGAGACCATTGCCACTGATGGTTAAAACTGATCTGTACTAACTTATTCTGCTCATGTTATTTTTCTATTGCTCCCCACTCTGTTTAATTGCTTTCCTTGCCTGGCAGAGATTTTCTGATGTGGTTCATGGAGTTGTAGTTCTTGTTATGTTTCAAGAATGTCCTTGAGAATATTTTGGAGTGCTGGTTTGGTGTTCATGAATTTCCTCAGGTGTTCTTTGTCATGAAAGTATCTTATTTCTCAATCAACTTTGAAAGAAAATTTTTCAGGGAATCTGTCTTGGTCAAATGTTGGGTTTTATACAGTGGTGGTGGAGGCTTGACATACTTCACTCCAAACTGTCTTTGACTTGAGGGTGTGTGTTGAGAAGTCAGCTGTGATTCTAATGAGCTTTCCTCATAGATGACTTGTTTACTTTCTTAAAAGCTTTTAATATTCTGTTCTTGAGTTGGATTTCTGGAATCCTGACTCTTATATGTCTTGCTCTAAGATTTTTTAATCATGGATAATTTAGTTCTATCACTTATCAGTGTGTCAATTTCTTTTTGCTTGGCTGAGAAGTTTCTTCTGTGATCTCTTTGATCAGGCTTTTTTGTGTCATTTGTGCTATCTCTTGTTTTTTCATTAAGCCCAATCAATCAAATATTATTCTTCTTTGCACCATCTAGTAGCTGTTGGATTGATTTCTCATGGCACTTTGTTATTTATTTATTTATTTATTTATTTATTTTTGGCTCCTTGCTATTGTAAAAAAAATCTTTCTTTTTGTGATTGTTGACCCCAAGCCTGTCTTGTATGTCTGAGAGTCTGTCCTCACATTGCTGATCCTGATGCAGGTAATTTCAGTGGAACTCTTATTCTCCTGGATATCTCCTCAAATCTGTTTCTTTTGTATGTTGGGCATTCACATTTATATCATTGCACTAAGCTCCTTTATTGTTTCATCTGCATCTGCTATGGAGTAACTAAAGATGTTGCACATTGTGGTCACTGTCTCTCAGTTATCTAAGAAATTATTTCTGATTTGATATTTTCTAGGTCCTCATTCATTTGCTTTGTTATTACCATTTCAAAGAGTCCAGGTATGGGGCATTTAGATCATCCCACCTCATTGCCCCTGTGTTTGCCCTTGATAAACAGGATATCTGTGGTTGCATTGTGTTTAAGTGTCTTCTCCTTTTCTGTTTTTTAACAATCAAACTCCTGAATTGATTCTTTTATATTGCCTGTGGTTGGTGGCTTTATTGCTATTATTTAGAGCCACTGGTAAATGGCTGTTCTCAGAGGTGTCTTCCAGGTGTAAGTGGCTTTTGGTTTTGAGTCTGTTTCAAGATCCTATCTCTTCAATATGTTGGGAATTGGAAGTTGCTGCCTGTTTTACCCAGTCCCTTGTTCTTTGACACTTACCCATCGTGTTTTCAGTGACCTTTGGGCAATCTCAGTGTTGCTGTGCTAGGAAGAACAGCTGGTTAGCACATTTCTGTGATCTTAGCTAAAGTGGTACAGTAAGAAATAACTATAGCATGAAACACAGACTAGAAAATGAGAAACTGTGGAAACTCTTTACTTGCCACCTTGAAACATATGACATAGATTTGTGGTTATATAACAAAATGTCAAACAAAGCAGAAAGTAGTATGCAGTAAATAAGCCCTCAATTTGCCCATTTTACCTTCAGGGGAGCAAATTTCAAAGAGGTTAGTGGGAAAAGTAGAGACATAGAATAAAAAAATCAATTATAAGCAAGGCAGGAAGAAGAAGTTGCATGATGCAAACTTTAAGAAAGTAGTGCAAAAGACATGAATGAAAGAGAGAAGGAAGAAATGAAAGAACAGAACACAAGAACAACCACAAGAAAACTAGAAGCCAGGTTTACATTCATACAAGAATAAGAACAAACAGTGAAGATGATAAAAACAAGTAAAGAAAAGGAGAGAAGAAATGTCCACTTAGGGACCTCCGCAGACTGCCTCACCTCAACTTATGCACAAGGGCAGAGCACTGATTCCATGCCTCACCAGCTCTCCACCCTTGGGCCTCCCTGGACCTTGGATCAAGCCCCTCTGACCTCCTGGGCCTAGTATTGTTGTTGATCTTTGGTTCCCACTCCTCTTCCCAGAACCTTGGATTGAAGTGGATTTACTGTGCTGGCTTGATGGGAGACTCAGTAACCCCTCACTCAGCAGCAATCTTAGCAGGCTCCTGTTAGTGTGGTGAGTTTGTCCCTAAAATAGAGGTCTTCAGTGGGTAAATAGGAGCAGCAGCAAGCTCCCTCCAGCTTTAGGACCTTGACAAGCTTGGCAAGAGTATGGGTGATTCCTTTCTCCACACAGAGAACATCAGGCAGGTTGAGGAGTGTGCTAATAAGGCCTCTCCCAACTTGGAGAAAATTAAAAGAGTCTATGAGACACCCAGTGACACAGTAGGGTCTTAACCAAGACAAACTCTATAGACAGGGAGATTTGGTGACCTGGAACAACCCTGAGGACATAATAACAGCAGGAACTAAGGGTTGACTTATATCAGTATTCCTATGCTAGTCAGCCAAGGAAGAATATAGGACTCACCTAATGGCTTTGCAGGAGGAATTCAGGTGACTGGCCCTCTTCTTCATTGTGGTACCCAGCAATCCGACAAACATCAACCATACAGTAGGACCCTAAGTTACACACTACCAATAGTTGAGACTAGTGGGATTTACAGACCAAATATTAGTCTGAAAGATGAAAATGACAGAACTAAAAAGCAAAATGCAGTCTCAAACATATAGTCCATCAGGAGCAAGTACAGAAGACATTGAAAAAGAGGACTTTAAATGTCACCAGGAATCTCTGAAAAGATAGCAAGTGAAATAAAGAAACAAATCCATGAGGCTATAGAAGAAATCAAATTAGAAATAGTTTCTCATGTAAAGACAGAAATAACAACCTTAGTAAAGGAGTTGCTCAGCATAGCCAGAGAAGAAATAGATAAAAAATTACAGGAGTGTGGGAAATTGATTGAAATCCTGAATGAACAATATAGAAAAGAAGCAGAATCCATCAAAAAAAATTCAAAGAGATATCTAAGAAACAAGAAATTCGACTGAAAGCTGACAAAACAATTTAAATGAATCTGAGGAGAGAATTTTGGACCTTGAGGACAGGGCCGTGGTTAGTGATCATGAAAGGATAGAACTTTTAAAAACAACAAACAGCATGAAATGACAATTTAACAGTTTCAAGATGATGCCAAGAGAAATAATATAAGACTAATAGGCATCAATGAAGATGCAGGAGTCAATGTGAATGAGATCGGTAAACTATTCACAGAAGTTATAGCATAAAATTTCCCAAACATGGGGAAAAATCTGATATGTAGATTAGTGAGGCATATAGAACACAAAACAATCACAACCAACATAAATATACACAAAGACATATAATAATTAAGATCCCAGACATACAGCATAAAAACAGAATACTAAAAGTTGTTAGACAAGAGACACAACTCACCTATTAAGGAAAGCCCATTAGATTCATGGCAGACTTTTCATCCCCAACCCTCAAGTTAAGACAAGCTTGGAAAGAAGTATTTCAAGCCCTGAAAGAACACAGCTTTCAACCCAGCAAAACTTTCTTTCAAATTTAATGGAGAAACAAGATTCTTCCATCACAAAGTACAGCTAAAGAAATTAGTGTCCACCAAACCAATACTAGAAAGAGTACTGAAAGATATACCAGAGAGAGATGAAAATGACCACAATCTCCAGAATGACAACAGAAAGAAATCACCAGACAGGGCAATCAGTTAAACAAGAGGAAAGCAGAAAACCAACAATAGGAATATAACATGACATAGTTGAGCCAGTACATATCAGTTATACCCACCAATGTAAATGGCCCCAATTCACCTATCAAAAGAAATAGGTTGAAAGAATGGATCAAGAAACAGGATCCCACAGTATTCTGTATATAAGAAACACATATGACTCAAAAGAAACTCATAGATTAAAATTCAAAGGATGGAAAACAGTATTCCATGCAACAAGAACCCAGAAAAAAGCAAGAGTAGCTATTCTATTTGCAGACAATATGAATTTCAAACCTAAAGTGATGAAAAGAAATAAAGAAGGTCACTACATACTTGTTAGTGGAAAAATTCAAGAGGAAGAACTAATAATTATAAGTATATATGCACCAAATACAAGAGCACCCACCTATACAAGACAAATACTAATGGGCATGAAAAACCAAATACACAAGAACACAATTGTAATAGGGGACCTTAATACCCCACTGTCACAAAGAGATAGGTCAACTAGACAAAAAGTCAGCAAACAAATAATAGAACTCAATGATACCTGAGAGTAAATGGACTTAGTAGATGTTTACAGAATGTTCCACCCAAACACATCAGAATATACATTCTTCTCAGCTGTGCATGGGACAGTCTCCAAAATAGACCATATACTAACCCATAAAACATTCTTAAGTGAATACAAAGGGACTGAAACTATCCCACACATGTTATCTGACCATAGTGCACTGAAATTGGAAATTAATGGTAAAAGAAATTTCAAAACTTATATAAATAAATGGAAATGAAATAATAACCTTCTGAACAACCAGTGGGTTACAGGTGAAATTAAAGAAGAAATAAAACAATACCTACAATTCAATGAAAATGCAGATACAACATACCCTAACTTGTGGGACTCAAGGAAAGTGGTACTAAGAGGGAAATATATGGCAATAAACTGACATATCAAGAAAACAGAATGAGCACAAGTAAACAACCTAATGCTACATCTGAAGTTTCTAGAAAAGGAAGAACAAGTAAAACCCAAAGCTCATAAAAGAGAGGAAATTGTAAAGCTCAGAGCAGAAATCAATGCAATTGAAACTAAAAAAAATACAAAGAATTGATGAATCAAAGAGCTGGTCTTTTGAGAGAATAAATAAAATTGATAAACCTCTATCCAGCCTTATCAAGAAAAAGAAAGAAAAAATTTGAATTGATGCAATAAGAACTGAAAAGGGAGAGATTAATACAGATCCTATGGAAATTCAAAAGATCATGGATACATACTTTGAAAGTCTCTACTCGAGGAAGTCTCCCAGAAAGCAGCATCGCGGCCTGTCTGTTTGGGACCCGAACCTCTCGGACCCGCAGAGTGGCCCGGGCTGTTTGGATCGAAAGTCTGCGCAGACCTCCATCTCAGCGTGACTGTTTGGGACTGGTAGGCCCGCCCTTCATCCACAGGGAACTGCCTGGAGACCCGCATCAGGGCCATGTCTCTTTGGGCCCATAGCCCCACCCTTTACCCCCAGGAAGTCTCCCAGAAAGCAGCATTGCGGCCTGTCTCTTTGGGACCCGAACCTCTTGGACCCACAGAGTGGCCTGGGCTGTTTGGATTGGGAATATTGTGGAGACTGGCATCTTGGCCAGGTCTGTTTGGGACTGGGAACTTTTCAGAAACCAACATTCTGTCCTGACTCTTTGGGACCTGTAGGCCCACCCTTCACTCGCAGGGAACCTCCTGGAGACCTGCCTGGGACAAAGCACGGTGGCCTGGCCTGCCTGAGATTCCACAGGCTCCAGGGTGACCACACCCAGCATTTGCCTTACAAATTAGGGAGCCAGGAGCCCACAGAGGTGAGTTAGGACCCTGAGAGGAGGCCAAGAGCCTGTGGGGGAGCCACTGCCACTCCAGGAACTGAGGGTGTAACAGGTAATTCACCACACATGCAGAGAAAGCTTTGGAATACTGCTCAAAGTAAGGAAATATAGAAAAATGACTAAAGGAAAGACCAAAAGGCAGGCTCAAAGCCCTAGCCCTCCCCAAGAAAGCTTAGAAGCCATGTACATGGAAGAAAAAAGAAGTCATACACCTGAAATGTCTGAAATGATATCAAATGAAATAAATATGCAAATAGGGAAAGCTATGGAGAAATTCAAACCAGAAATACTTGCCCAGGTAAAAGAAGAATTGATAAAAACAGTGAAAGAAATAGTGAATGCATCTAGTGAAAACACAGCTAAAAAATTAGAGGAACAAAGCAAACAGA